>RJWM01007256.1:0-77922 GCA_004363535.1 Dasyprocta punctata | reverse complement strand
TGCTCAGCTATGTTGAGCATTTCTTCATGTATTGTTAGCCATCTTCACTTCTTCAGTGATGCGTTTATTCATTTCAGTTGCTATTTATGACTAAGCCTTTTATTTGGTGGAGATCTATTGTTTTGAGTCATTTGTATATTATAGATATTGGTCTTCTTTCTGAGGAGTATTTAACAATTTGTAAAGCAGAGTTTCAAAATAGGATACAGTGTAAAAATAATCAACACTAAGCCTTTTATTTGGTGGAGATCTATTGTTTTGAGTCATTTGTATATTATAGATATTGGTCTTCTTTCTGAGGAATATTTAGCAATTTGTAAAGCAGAGTTCCAAACAGGCTAGAGTGTAAAAATAATCAACACAGTGCACATTGTTATATTCATAGTAGTTGTTCAGAGTACAAGATGAAATATTCTCCACAAAATTACTAGCACAAACCTTCCCCTAAATAAGTCAAGACAAACTAGCTGTATAGCTATCTTAACTATTTTGTGTTTATGTATATATTTTTCCTTTTTCCTCTCGTCCTCTCCCCTTTCTCCCATCACATTTTTTCTTTTCTGTTGAATAGTTTCTTCCCTATTCACAATATCAATTGTATATTTTAGATCTTGTTTACTGTTTCATAGTCTCATACTAATGAGACAAGACAATACAATGATTACATATATGGGCCTGTTTTATTTCACTTACAATTAAGATCTCAAGTTGTATCTATTTACCTATAAAACTCTCCAGTTTAATCTTTTTTATAGGTGAGTAGTATTCCATTATGTTTTTTAAAAACCCACATCTTTTTTAACCCATTTTTCAGTTGATGGACATTTGTGTTGTTTCCAAGATTTAGCTATTACAAATTGTGTTGCTATCAACATAGGTGCACATGTATCCCTGTGGTACAATGTTATTTATTCTTCTGGGAAGATACCCAGAAGGGGACTATCTGGGTTGAAAGTGAGGACTAGTCCTATTTTTTAAGCATCTTCACACTGATTTCCATAGTAGTCGCACCAGTCTACACTCCCACCAACAGTGGAGAAGACTTCCTTTTCCCCCACAGTCCCACTAGCATTTGTTATTGGTTGTTTTCTTGATGACAGCCATTCTTTCTGGAGTGAGATGGAATGTCAGTGTTGTTTTAATTTTCATCTCTTGAGTGACCAACGATGTTGAACATTTTTTCATGTATTTATTTGCCATTTGTATTTCTTCATCTGAGAAGTGTGTATTCACTTCTCAAGTGTGCCCATTTTTGGATTGGGTCTTAAAATTTTGAAGGCCTGATTTTTTTGAATTCTTTATAGGTTTACATATAAGTCCTTTCTCTGAGGAAGTAAGAGCTATAATTTTTTCCCACTCTGTGAGATGTCTTTTTAAATTTTTTTTATTTTAAAGAGAATAAATGTGGGTGTTTTTTAACTTGCTGATATCTTTTCTTGTGAAAAAGGTTTTTAATAAGGTGAGACACCATTTATTGATTCTTTGTTGTATTTCTCATGCAGTCTGGGTTTTGTTTATGAAGTCTCTGCCTACTCCTATGCATTTAAGATTTCTACCTATTTTGTCTTCTGGTAGATTTAGTGTTTCTGTTTTGATATTGAAATCACTGATCCATTTTGACTTTAGTTTATTGCATGGTGATATACATGGGTCTAGTTTTAGTCTTCAGCATGTGGAAAGCCAGTTTTTCCAGCACCGTTTATTGAAGAGACTTTCTTCCAGTGAACATGTTTAGCTCCTTTATTAAATATAAGGTGGGTTAGTGTGTTTTTAGTTGTGTCTGCATCTTCTATTCTGATCTACTGTTTTTTGTTTATTGTTTTTTGTCTTTTTTTTTGCCATTACCATGCTGATTTTATTGCAGTAGCTTTGTAGTATAATTGCAGGTCAGGGATTGTGATGAACCCTGACTTTCCTTTGTTACCAAAGGTATTCTAGGTCTCTTCTGGTTCCAAGTGAATTTTAAGAATATTTTCTCTACTTCTGTGCTAGTGGTGTTTTGATCGGAATTGCATTAAATCTGTATAGCAATTTTGGGAGTAGGGCCATTTTCACTATCTTAGTTTTTCCTATCCATGAGCAAGAGTTATTTTTTATTTTTCCGATATCTTGTTTAATCTTCTTTTTCAGAATACTGTAGTTTTCAATGCATAGATCTTTTACTTATTTTGTTAGATGGATTCCTAAGTATTTAATTTTTTTTTGGATGCTATTGTAAAGGGTGTGGTTTCCCTAATTTCTCTCTCAGTATGTTTCTGATGTGCAAGAATGCTGTTGATTTTTGAGTGTTCAGTTTGTATCCAGTTATACTAACTGAATTTGGTTATTAAATCTGTAAGTTTTTTGGTGGTGAAATTGGAGTTTGCTATGTAGAGTAGTGTTATCTGATAATAATTATCATTTGACTTCTTCCTTCCTTATCCTTATTCCTTTTATTTCTTTCTATTGTCTAATTGCTCTGGCTAACTCCCCACCTACTGGCTGATACTGTTACTGTTGCTTCAGACTTTGCCATGCCACTAGTCCTGCCTGTCAATCATGTGCACTCTACTGGGGGTTTCACTGTGTCACTGGTTTCCCGCTGATCTCCCAGCCCTGAGTCCCACCAATGGAGGGAGCAGGAACCTGTCTCAGACCCCTTCCTGCCAGTTGCAGCAGTTTCAGGTCCAGCTGACAAATTTTTTTGAATCTTGTTGGTTGTCTTTTCACTCTGCTGATTTTTTTTTCTTAACTCTGTTTATTTTGCTATACAGAAATTTCTAATTTGATATGAACTCATTTGGTGATTCTCAGTACTATTTCCTGCACAACTACAGTTCTATCAAAAAAGTCCAAGTGTTTACTCATTTTGTCTTCCAGCAGGATAAGTGTTTCTGTTCTAGCATTCAATATCTGACCTATTCTGATTTCAGTTTAGAAAATGGTGATGGATATGGTCTAAATTCATTCTTCTGTGTGTGGATGGACAGTTATTCCACAGTGAATGATGCTGTCAAGTAGCATTTAAGTGAGAGGCAGCCTTGTAAAAAGCATTAGTCTGTCCTCAACTACCTTACTCATGGAATCTGGTACCATCTGACTTCTAGCTGTTTCCCAAAGTCAAAATGACCATGAAAGGTAAATGTTTTGAATCAATTCCGGACTTTGACATAGTCATGACAGTGCAACTAAAGAAATTCAAGAAATAGAACTTCCAGAGCTGCTTCCAAAAATGACAAGAATAATGGGATAAATGTACTCAAGTGAGGGCAGATTGATGGGAGATTGATGGTAGTGTCTTTTACCTTAATAAATTTTATTTAAATATTCACTATAATTTTCATTTACACTTCATATGTGTGTGTATCTGTATATTTATGCAATGCTTGCCATGTTTTGATATCTTCCTGTTCTTGTACATTTAATAGCTTTAAAAATTTTTATGAATCTTAATTCTTACACCACTACTTTCTGCACTCAATCTGCTTTAAACTCGAACTTCTTTCACTTGATCACATGATCATTCTTTCTCTCTTCCACTTTAATACTTAGAACAGTGCTGATTAATAAGAAATTGAAATAAAGTGTCACATATGATTAAATTCTTGTTCAGCACAAGCCTTAGTTTATTCACTGGTTCCCTCTTGTTTCCTGTATTTTTCATACATTTTAAATTAGTCAAACAAACAACCTATTTTATGCCCCATCTTATTCCAATCTTATTCCATCTTGGCAATGTTCAGTCTGGTCCAGAAGATGGAAACCAGTCAAACAAAATCAACACTGTGACAAGATTACACTGCTCAGGTCACAGAACAAATGTTTTCCTGTCTATGACGTATGTTACTATGGCTACTTTTTAAACACACTTCTGTCTGCACCACAAAGCAATGAATCAACCCTCTTGACAAATGTTCTTCAAAACACATATCCAGGAAAATGCAACAAAATACCTTTGAGCACATTTGGAAACATAAAAATAAAGAAAAGGAAAAATAACTCGGAAGCATCTAGCACAGGTGATTTAAGCTACTAAGACAAAAGAGAACAATAAACTGGACAGTTCTGATAAAACACCGAAATGTTCCCAAAAAATGACTTTAAAATATTATCAATCTTATCTGAGAACATTTATTTATTGACAACCTCTCGTTTGACTTTGTTTTTAAGGGTTCTTTCCTAATTATTTCATTCTTGCAAAATAAATAAAATAATAAACACTTAGGAAAAACTCTGTTTAACTACTTACTTTTCAGACATTTTTTGATGCATCATATTAGTGTCAACTATTTTTACCAAAACCTCTGTCTCTGGTGAACCATGCAAAACTAAATCTTCCCTGTGTCAATCACTTCTTTAATGGGTATCCTATGTAGGGTATCCTACATAGGGTTCAGAATCCCGAAATAATCTGATTAAAAATTTTGTGATGTCAACCATTTATAAAATGTTTCTGTCTACCCAATTCTGAAAGAATCCTAGCTACTTAGACACAGTCACAATATTAATTATCCCTCCTCTAAAATTATTATTTTTAATTATTGCATTTTTCATTTAAGAAGAATCTTATATGAATTTTGGAAGAGAGTGGAGACATGAGAAGGAGCCAACTCTTAAACTATTAAGAATTAAACAATCAGTACTAGAAGAGATAGGCATTCAATGAAAAAACTGGCGTATGTAATCATGGAAAAGGGCCAAATGAGTTTGAATAACTCTTTTTTCTATTCCTTTCCCAATTTCATCAAGCTAAAAAACACACAGTGGTTACTGTAGTAGACTACATATAATAGATAAGCATTTCCTATCTCACATGCTATCAGTGGGGTCTTTAAAAACTCTCCTAGTTTGCAGGAGGAACCAGGGCCCTCTACTTTGATTCTGAGGGGAATTTTGCATGTGACTCAGTAGAATTTAGAAAAATGTGACTTTTTACCACTTCTTCTGGAATAATACACAAAAAGAGCATAAATTTTTTTCTCATCATCTTAGTATTTTGCTATAAAAAAAGTCAGCAGTCATCTTGTAAGGAAACCTAAATTAGCTCCACACTGAGACACCATATTGAGTTCAAAATGCATATGTTCTGACCAATAACCAAACTGACATCCCGGCTAACAACCATTTTTAGGGCCCTATGTGTGAAAAATGTGGCCAGTTGTTTCCAGTCCCAGATGTTAAATCGCCCTTAGGTTTCAAGTCTTCCAAATAAGTATGCAGATCCATTGGAAGGGAGAGAGTTGCCCAATTAATGCCAGTCACAAATCTTGCCCTACAAAAATCCTGAGCATAAGCATTAAAAGTTAGCATTTACAACAGTAAGTTTTAGAATGATTTGTTATGAAACAGTAGTTAACTGCTAATATTTTCATGTCAGTCTCCCTCTCCCAACTCCAAGTTCTTATGTTTGCTTTATATCTGGCACTGCAATAGAGAATAAGTCCTGGAATGTGGGATGCTGCTGGTTATTGCTGTGATGATGATGGCAGCAGAACCAACAACCACCTTTCATTAAATGGTGCTTGAGTTTTTTGTTGATTGCTTCTCGCTATCTCATTTAAGCTTTATAACAACTCTTTAAGATGTGTCTTAGGGTCTCTATTTCATACTTATATTTCCTATTACATACTTAGAGATGTAACATTATTTGTGAAGTTTATAAATCTAAATCTGATGTGCCTTTCTGTCATGTTGTTGTAACAAAAGAAATAATAAGAGCAAAAATTAGCAAAGTAATTTCAGCTATGGTAAATGTCATGTGATAGTGTGATGTGACAGAAAGCAATGAAGCCAGGAGGAACATGAGGCTCTCTGATAAACACTGGTCCTGAAAAGTCCTGAGAAAGTGATATTTGAAACAAGAGCTAAGAGCAAAATGGACTCAGACCTACGGGGCCAGATGGAGGGCAAATTCATACAAAGTCACTGAAGCAGCAATGAACTTAGCCTGTCTAGGTTAAAATTTCAAGTTTTGGAATTAGAACTTAGTAGACTGGGGGAAAACATTGAGACCAAGTATCATGGCAAAGGTAACCAAGAAAAGCTAAGATGTCAGGTCTTATACTGAGTTTAGATTTCATTCCAAATGAGTTGAGAACTACCAAAACACTCACTTTCCTTTAGAACATGAGTTATCAATCTATGATCTGCAGGCCAAATCCAACTGTCCTCATGGTTTAATGGTAAATTTTGATTGGATCACTTGCATACTCATTGACTTACATACAGCCTATGGTATTTTTCAACACAAGGCCAAAGTTGAATAGTTGTGACAAAGTTCATATGACCTTCTAACCTAAAATATTTACCCTGTGTTTCTTTTTAAAAAAAAAAATTTAGTGACCCCTGCTCTAGAGGCTTTATGAGGAATTTAGAATCATTTTCCACAACCCATTGACTTACTAACAGATATTCTTCACTGTCCAAACTAATGAAGATCTCTCTGCTGAGCAAATTCTTCCAGAGTTCCAGTCAACAGTGCTTTTAATCTCTTGAATTTAACCAGTCAACATTAATAGGGACTTTCCAAATTCCAGTAAAATATCTTTATTGAATGAATCTCAGATAATAACCTCAATCAACCTAAGACATAGTCCCCAAATTCCTTAGACCTCTAGTCTTTGCATATTCTGTTTATATTTTTTAGGTAACACATTTATTGAGCTATAATTCATGTATGAAAATTCTTACCCATGTATAATGTACAATTCAATGTGTTTAACATGTTCAGAGATTATGCAATCATTATTATAATGTCTCTTGATAACATTTTTATACTCCAAAAATGTTATATTAGCAGTCACTTTCAAAAACTACACTATTCAACCTCAAGTTCCTAGCAAACACTAATGCCCATTCTCGATATTTTGTATATTGTGTATGCAATCATGTGGTATTTGGTGATAAGTGTCTTTTCACTTAGCATGAGCTTTTCAAAATTCATCTATGCTATTCCACATAAAAATACTCCATTCTTTTCTGTGCATGACTGAGCAACATTACACTGATGAAAATACTACACTTTTCTCATTCTTTTTTTTTTTTGGTAGACATTTGGGGTCTTTCCCTTTTTTAGCTATTGTAAATAATATGGGCCCAAATATTTTGTACAAAATTTTTACAGATATATTTTCATTTTTCTTGGGTAGATATCAAGGAAGAGAATTGCTAAGTCACATGGTAACTTTACATTTAACATTTTGAGGAACTGCCAAACTACTTTTCAAAGTTGCTGAAACATTTTAGAATCCTATCAACAATGTAGAAACATTCTGATTTGTATATGTCTTTACTGACAGTTTTTTGTTTCTTGTTTTGTTTTGTTTTGTTTTTTGCTTTTCCTTGTAACCATACTACTAAGTGTGAAGTAATATCACTTGGTACTTTCGAGGTTTATTTCCTTAACAAGTAATGGTGTTGAGTCTCATTTCCTCAACATGTTGAATGGTTATTAACTTTTAGGTTTTTTCCTTTAGACAAATATCTATTGAAATCATTTGCCCATTTATTTTTGAGGTTATTCCATTTTGTTACTATTCCACTTTGGTAAGGAATTTTAAAAGAGTATTTTGGATATTTTAGCTAAAAGTTCATTACTGCAGATAGATCTGTATCTATTATCTGCAAATATATCAGAGCATTCACTTTTTCACTTTTTAGTAATATCCTTTGAAGTACCTAGGTTTTTAATTTGAATAATATTCAAATCTCTCTCTCTCTCTCTCTCTCTCTCTCTCTCTCTCTCTCTCTCTCTTTTTTTTTGGGGTAGTGGTTTGTGCTCTAGTTCTCATACCTAAGGAATCACTGCCTGATCTATGGTCATGAAAGTTTCACTTAGGCATTTTTCCAATAGTTTTATGTTTAAATTCTTAGTTTTAGATTTTTTTTATAAAATTTGAGGTGACTTTTTATTTCTGAACTGAGGTGTGGTTTAAATTTTGTTCTCTTGCATGTAAATATTCATTTGCATCAGCACCATTCATTAAGTCGATTTTCTCTCAATTGAAAAATCTCGATATTCTTTTTTAAAATAAATTGATCTTAAATGTGAGGATTTATTCCTGTATTCACAATGCTATCCCATTGGTCTAAAATATGTCTGAGGTTTGAGTCCTCCAACTGTGTTCTTTTATAAAATTGTTTTAGCTATTCTGCAACACTTATAGTTCCATTTGAATTAGTTTGTTGATTCCTGCAAAATATCAGTCTTAAATTTGATATTATTTTTATATATTCTCTGTGAAACTTAGGATAACGTTCTGACATTATAAATATGTTAGACTAGGTAACCACCAGTGGTGTGCTCCACTATGTAGGAAATATTAGTTTTGGAAAGATTATGTGGCAAGAGAATGTTCTAATCACCTCACAAAGATTGTAGTTATTAGACTGCAAAGCAACATAATTCTGTCATCACTCTATGATTCTAGAAAATTTTCATTTCAACTTAGCAATTATACACAGTATTGTATAAACACAATATTTGTGCAACGTATTTGTTTGTAACTAAAAAACTAGGCAAGTAGTGTTAATGATATTGTCCAGATTAATTATAGGTCAGCAGTTAAATTTTACTTGAGTGAAAAGTGTTTCAGTAGGATTTAGATTCAAAACTCACCTAGCTCTTAAAACTAGGCTCTTAATAAGTATTTAATATACCCTTCCATAAAGTACTCAGTTAATAAGCATCATAGAATCAGTAAATCAATAAAAACTACCTCAGATTTAATTAGAATCAGTAATTGGTGCTGATTTACTAAGCTCTCAGAATGACCATGAAATAGAAATTATAAATCCACATATCATGTATTTAGAGGCCTAAAGAAACCTATTTATCATTCTATAAGAGCACCTAGAAGTATTTATCACAGTGAAACTACAGTGTCTTGAGGACACTCAGGGTAATCCATGGAGACTAAAAAGGATGTCCATGAAACAATATATGTTGAACATTTTTGGAGATCATGATTGATACAGTACTTTCACTAAACTATATTACTTGCTTTTGAATATTATGATAATATTCACAATAAAGTTACTTTCTTTAGTTGTAGTTTTAAAAAGTTTTACTTCTGGTGCTTTTGGTTAAATAATGTCTTTTTTTTTTTTTTTTTACAGGCGTAATAACCTTGAGAGAAAAAAACTGAATGATAAAGCAAAGTAAATAAATAACCACAATAAAACAAAATTATTTACTTAAGAAATATTTTAAATTGATGGTCCCAGCATGCCTTGTTATTTAAAATGTTTCAGCTTTCTCTCTTCTTGTCTAGGTCACAACCCCTTTTGGGTCACATAACCCTTAAAAACTCTGCATAACCATTTCCCAGGCCCTGAATCATTTGCCTCTGCTGTTCTCACAATTGACTTCTCAGCCTCTGATATATTCACTTTACTAATTAATCTGAATTTGAAGTGTTCCAAGCTTTAAAATTTTTTATCAATGCTTCATTATCCATGTTCTTTGAAACCTTCCTTTAATTTCTTTTAACTATTGAAGTGGTCGGAAATGTGTTTCCTCTAAACCTTCAACTATAGGAAATGTAACAGACCAAATTTCTTATCCCCTTTGGTTTGAAATCTGTTATCATATTCTAAGGCCATACTTTGTGCAGGCCACTAACAGTCAAGGACTGTGTGTAATAGGGATACTAGTGTAATTTCATTCCTGGAAGACATAGGAAACATCTGACTGCCCGCTTTGGCTTGAGGACTCCCCAAACACCTTGATGAACCTTCCCTAGGTTCCATCTCAAGCTGTCCAGCTTCTTCTCCATTTTCTGCTAGAGTGTACAGCTCATAATATAATTCTTGTTGGTTTAATCACTTTGGTATCTACTTCTGGAAGGAAAACTATTAACATAGCTACTTACTGAACACATTTCCTAACCTCCAGTTGCTTTTAAGTTCAAGCTGTTTGGATTCTTTGAAAACTTTTGTGTGGTATTTGATGTCTACTTCTTTCATCCAAGATTTACTCCCAAAGAAGCTTGAAAGGAAGTGGATCATGTCATTTTTAGTTCTTAGACTGCTTCTGGAGCATGTTTTGTCTGTTGTCCTTTATCTCATCGAGTATGGATGGTGGTTAATTATTCTTCTTGTATGTTTAGATTACAGGCATATGTGTTCCTTGGGAAATCTTACTAGGATCTCTCTACTCTTCCACTTTCTCACAAGAGAGATAAAGACTAGTTTAAATTTTTTGCTGCTCCTCTCAAAACTCCAGCTTCTATTGACAGAACGATTATTAAGAGAGTACCCTTCTTTGATGGGGTGTCAACAAGACAGCTCAAGCTTCCTGTCTTCCAAGTATCAAAAAATGCCACAAAAACTCATACATTTTACCACACCACATGGTGTAGGAGGCTGACAGCTAAATATCCCACTCTCATTCCTTGAAGCATATATGTCAGATCTGCAAATCACTGCATAAGAACACTCCCAAAAAGGAAGGAAATTGAATACCAGTCTCCTTTCTTTCACACATCCTTCACCTCTACAAATCGTACTCTCAGAATCACATTCACTTAACTTATGGATAGACAACATACTCTGCTTCTGCCATAGCAGGAAGGGATAGGACCAGCCACATCATTCCCTTTTGACTTTTAGGCAGGTTTCAAAGAGATTCTTTGAAAAATTTACTCTCCCAATAGGTGTTTGGTATAAATATGATGAAGAAACTGGCAGTTTGAGTAGGAGAGATAGCTGACCATGACTCACTAAGTCCTAGTGATGGAAAGACATCATAACTCAATAACGTTAAGCTTTACTTAGAATACAGGGAGTGTTTAAGACCTCTTTATGATGAGGTGAAAGTCTCAGAATTCAATTTCAGAACTTTAGGAAGTCTACTGAAGTATCTTCTGACATTCATTTGCTCCCTTACAAGGGTAGATTCAATTCTTTTTCAAATTGAGCTCCCTTTTAATATTGCTGACACTTACGATCATATCACTGACTTTTAAATCTACCTTTGGAGGTCAGAGTATCCTCTGTAATGGTGTGGCTTTTGAATGTGCTACCCTTCTGGTTTATCTTGGGAAATGGATGGACAACTTAGTTATTTGCCTATATGAGAACTTTCTGTTTACTAGAATTTGAATGCAATTTGAGGAGCTATTAATCAATAATCCCCTATTGATTTCATTTGCCTTGTATTTCATTGAAAGTAGACAGCAGAATTACTTCCAAAATCAGACATCTTTGCTTAACAGTACAAATACGATACTTAAATGCTTGTTCCAGAATGACCTAATGGTTATTCTGTCCTGAGTTGTTCTGAAGGTCACAGTTACTGCTTCAGGATAATTTTCATTGTGGAAAAGAAGTCCTTCAAATTGCATGATTCTAACACTGAAACTCTGTCCATTTTCTTATGCACCATTTGTAAGGTGTCACCATGTCCTGAAAGGCTGCTACATAAGGAATGTTTGCTGCAAGGGTCCCAACTCTCACAGAACAGAAAAAGCAGCAGGTCAAGCTTTGATTCACTGCTCATCGAGGCCTGCTATGTCTCTGAGAATTGTTGATTTGTGTTAGATTCCATCTGGTCTCAAGCATAACATCTTTTTTTCTGGTCTTCCGAAAACACTATTTATTTCTATTTTTAATTATTATTATTTAAATTATTATTTAGAAATGTTACTATTCAAAAACCTATCAATTCACTTTTATTCTATCAGATTTAAATTCCTAACCTCCCTCCACACACATTTTAGGGAAGTCAAAATTCTTTAAGAAAAAATGAAATAGACATTCTACTAAAGAAACATGACTCTCACCACTAATCAGTGTATACTTTGTCATTCTTCACACTTCATGCATTTCTTCTCCAACTGAACCTACAAGTGAGTCCCACACATTAGGTTAAGTTAGATGTGAAGCCAGTGGAGGAAATTTTCATAGATTAAAAGATAGCAATATTTCCACCTCAAAATGACAAAGGACATTTTGGAGTGCCAGATTCAGTAATCACACCCCTAGTTTTATGAACATTTTAAAGTGGAAATATTTATCCCTTAGCTCAAAATAGATCTCTCTGTGTATTTTAGGATATTTTTCAGTTGTCAGATTTTTAGTCTTTTCAAATGCTATTTCGACAGATAGCATTTGGGATCTTGTTCATAGTCAACTATAAAATAGAATCTAACTGATAACTAACTCCCAGTCAGTTTTCAACTGAAAATAACTGATAGGTTCATTTTTGTTTGTTTGTTTGTTTGTTTTGGTAGTGGATATCAAACCCAGGGCTTCATCCATGCAAGGCAAGATGAGCTGTACCTATGAGTTATGCTTCTAGCATCCCTGAAGAAAATGTTTTATCACAGGTCACATCCTTTTCACTTGATTCATGTGGTGTCTTGCAAGTTCGTGTTGTATGTTTCATCTATTTGCTCTTGAGACACAACTCATGTCAGAGCAGCCTTTTTCCTCTCAGGCACACTCTGTGTAAAGGGCCACTGGTTAACTTTAGCACGGCTGTATTCCTTAGCCACCGTGTCTATTTCTCACCACAAATCTTTATCAAATTGTCCTTAACTTGTCTCCCATAGATTGCTTTCTGTTATGAAAAACAAGTTGTGATGAACAACAACAACAAGAATTAATTACCTTTTAAAAAATAATACAGAAACAAGAAGAGAAAGCCCTAAGAATGATGAAGGATGCAGCTCTACTGACAGCAACACTGACAAAGAAAAGCTGCAGGGCCAGAATGGTAAATGACCAATCCCAAATACAAGATGAAAAAATGCTTTCTTTAGATGCTCTGGTACCAACGCATCATGGTGCATCTAGGTGGGAGGAGCCCACACGGTGGTGGCTGCACACCTGTGATTTTTCTTCTTGAGTTTTACCACTCTGTCTTTCTGACTGTCAACCATGTCTCTATGTGTGGAAGGAAAAGAATATCAATTCAGCTTTCTTTGAATTTGCTCTGCCTACTACCAGAAAATATTGTCCTTTCTACAAGCTTCAAATATATTGACTACAATTTCTACTTGCCTATTCAACTCAACTTACCACATGGTATTTATTGAATTTTCTCTAACATAATATTTTAGCTATCATGTGTATTATATATTATATGTGCAATTTTCTTAGTATTTTAGTTCTGACAGGACCTTGACGTTTTATGTAGAGCATCTATTATTCTTGAAAATGTTTTATGAGTTTCATATTTTTATCGCTGAAAAGGAATTCTTCTGTAATCTTCCCAGAGACTATATTCTCTTTATGAAGAACAATATAAAATGACTAAAAAATTACCACACCTACATCTATTGTACCAATTGTGATGCCAGGCGCTCAAAGCAGTTGAGAAAGCACGCATGGTAACTTTATACACACTGGGATAGTATTCACACCATTATACAGAGTAAAAGACTAAAGCAAACACATCATAAACTCATGATTTTTGGGTTTAGAACTATTTCATAGACTTTTTCTTGTTATCGTTCTACTTACTAATACATAGATTTATCACCAACTTGCTTTTCTCATCTTGGAAGACTACGAAATGTTTACCTAACCTTAAACGTATTTTCCATACCATTACTTAACACATCATGGAGTAACTTTTGTTCGTATTATCTAAGAAATTCAAAAGTTTAATTACATGCACATGTCCTTTTTACCATCTCCATAGCTTGAATAAATCACTTGAAGTTTATTCCAAAGATGAATGCTCTTATCTTTTAGATCTTGAAACCACTAGTAACCATAACTCACAGCACCAAATACTAGTACAGGCATGGACAGGTGAATCTGCCCAATATGGAATCGATGTTAGTTTGAAGATAAAGTACAATCTCCCTTCAAAGCAAAGGAAAGTCTCTGGTCATCTAAACCATACAGGAGATGGAACCTGGCTCCTTTTCATTCCTTTTAATGTTATTCTCACTCTATTTCAAAGCTTAACATTTCTGATGAACATCCACTTAATAACACCACAAAAATTATACAGTTAGTGCAGTAAAGTCTTTACCACATGACCTGTGTCAATTGAATAGGGAAACTCATCACAAATCTGGGGCAGCCTAAGAGCCATATGGAGGAAATAGATTCAGTAAACATAAAGATATTAAAACTAGTTCTGGCATTAAAAGTGGGGGAGCTCTCAGATGAAATGTGGCCTAATTTCTGAATTATAATTATATTAATTATATAATTCCATCCCATGCAAGAAGAAACATGTAAATTTAAGGAAGGAGCTCAGATGACAATGCTTCCTGCGTATTATTAGGAGACACAGTTCTATTTACAACTTTCACTCACTAGTAGAGTGGCTACATCTTAGATCCTTCTGCAACGTATTTTTTCTTACTAAGCACATGTTCTCCTAGAGGATGTCTCCTATGAAAATCCATTACTGTAAGTCTGTTAATATTTTATAGCACAATGGAAAAGTTTACATTCATCATTCAATTTGTGACACTCTGATTTCAATTGAAAAAGTAGCCATGTGTTGTCTCCCTTTTGTGCTCTCCTCCCTTTGATTTACATAGCGAATATGCGTCATCCACCTAGTCTGAGATATAAAATTCTGTCACGGAGCTGCCCTTATCTCTTCCATTAATGAATGGATCTGCAAGTCTGCATAATGGACTGTGGGTGTGTTTTCTGGCTCCTACAGCTACAATTGTCCCTCAAGGGTAAGGGTTCAAACTTCTTATTAATATTGCTTAAAGAATCTGATTTTGAGTGTTCAGGTATTTATTTTTTTTCCCAACAAAACTCAAACAAATCAATTCGGGATTTATTTTCTGAATAGAGATCCTTGATGAAATAACTTTTAATATTAAAAATCCTGTTCACAATATAGGGCTTAAGACCAAAATATGGAACCAGCTGTCCTATACGGAAAACAATGAGATTGAAGAAAGTTTCTCAAGAAGGCACAGGGAGACTAGATGACAGCACACTTAAGTTCTTGAACATCACTTTTTCAGAAACACAAGGCTTTAGCTTCCCTGACACAAAATTCATTCCATTAATTCAAATTCATGAATCAAAATTTTTCAATGATCACTGGTGACTCTTGGAAAATGAAATATGTGAATAGGAATCTAAGATATTGAAATTCTGTTTTCAAAATCAGTTTAAATAGAAAATAATACAAAATGAAACTAACAGAAAGTTGTAGATGAGTTGTTACTCAGTTTATTTCAGAGCCTGTATCAGAAGTTTTCTTTCTAGTCTCTTGCTTTGAAAAGTAAATTCAATGCTAAGCCACAACCTATTTATGCTTACATCTATATTCATGAGGTTTATATATCAATTTAAAAGACCATTATCTATTTTCTGAAATTATATGCTAGTGTCCTTATACATTATTCCTGGGACTTACAGCACAGCAAGTGCAGCTAAAATGAATTCAAAATCCTGATTAGTGTGTCTGTACACTCAGTCATTAAAGCACATTCAGTTTCACCTGAGAATTTCAGGTTTACTACATAGCTACCACACCTATGAGGGTTCCACAGAGCAAAAAATGGGAGGAATGCAAGATGGTTAAAAACAAAAAACTGAAAGAGAGAGTGGGTGAGGGAGAAAAAGATCACAGAATCTCTCTACACCTTTTTATTCTCTCATTAATTTCCTGGCCATTTGGATAGAAACTTAGATCAATGCTTTATTGTTTTCTAACACAAACCCATATTGTTTTCTAACATATATATTTACCATCATGCATTTTTTTCTAAAAAGTCTTTCAGCAACATCCTACACATTTCCATATTACTTTTATTATATTATTTTAAATGTTTTCCAAAATCACTTGTGATTTCTTTGACACAGTGACATTTTTAGAGATACACTAACTACTTTTCAAATGTTTTGGAGATTGCAGGATTCAAAATCAATATACAACCATATTAATCAGCAACAATTCTTTACCTCAATAGCAACTTATCAAAAATAACATATTATTTTTTTAAAAACTTATTTACAATGGCCTCAAAGAAAATGATATTTAAGGATATATTTGACAAATGACATAAAAGTTCTGTAACTGAAAACTATAGTACATTAATGAAAGAATTTGAGGAAGACACAAAGAAATGGGAAAATATCTGTGATTTAGAACTAGAAGAGTTACATTACTGTTAAAATGGCCATAATATCCAAAGGAATATGCAGACTCAATAATCAAAATACCAATGACATCTGTACAGAAGTAAATTTTAAAGTAAAATTTAAATAAACTTTAAGCAAATTTTAAAAGTAAAGTTTTAATTTTAAATTAAAATGAGTTAACAAAGTTTTCTAAATATTTCAAGAAATCCTCAAGAAAAAAAAGCATCACACTTTGTGATTTCAAATTATGTTCCAAAACTATAGTAAACCAAACAACATAATAGTGGCACTAAAGCAGACACATAGACAATAGAAAGTCCAGAAATAAATTGTTGTTGTTCTGGCTTAAGTCACAGATGTCACCTGACAGCTTCATGTTCTCATAAGTGGGACCTCAGAAGATGACTGAATCATGGAAGGGATATAGCTGACTTTCTGGTAATAGGTAGAGTCATTGATGATAGGACCTGGAAGCATATATCTCTGTCCTCTTGTCTCTCTGTTTCCTGGCCATCATGATATGAGCAGCTCTTCATCATCCAGTCTCTTCCACTAGGGCGTTTCTTTTCTGTTTGTTTGCTTGTCTGTTTTTCTTTTGTTTTGTTTTTTTGAGACAGGGTCTCTCTATGTAGTTTGGGCTGGTCTTGAGCTCACTTTGTAGCCCAGGCTGGTTTCAAACTTACCACAATCCTCCTGCATCGCCTTCTGGGTGCTGGGATTACAGGTGTGAGCCACCACGCCTGACTCATCACATGGCATTTCTGGGGTTAAGTCTACCAAATATGGTGTGAAACTTCTGAAACATGAACCAGAATAAACCTCTCCTTCCTTAAATTTTGGGTATTATGTATTGTGTCCCAGTCACCAGAAAGCACCTAAGACAAGCAAAGTCTTAACAAAGTCACCAAGAAGACACAATGGGAAGAAAAATAATCTCTGCAATAACTGGTGTGCTAGTCATCTTTTAGTTATTATAACAAATTTTGTGATATAATCAATTTAAAAAGAAGGAAGGCTTATTTTGGTTTAGACTTCTACAGGTTTCAGTCCATGGTCAATTTACCCATTTGAGATTGATCCTGTGGTGAAGAGAGTATATCATGGTTGGAGTGCATGGCAGAAGAAGCTGCCTGCCTTACAGCAGTTGAAAGGCAAAGAGAGGAAAAGGAGAAGAGCAGCATCCCACAATTCCTCTGAGGGCATCATAACAATGACCTAACTACCATCAGGTCCAATCTCTTAATGTTTTCCACCGTTTTCCAATAGCAACAAACTGAGAATCAATCTTTTAACACATGAAGCTTTTGATAGACCTTCCAGATCTAAATTATTGTGTTTTTCTATCTGCCCCAAAATCTCATGTCCATCTCACAGTGCAAACTACATTCAGTTTATATTCAAAAAGATCCAACTTAACTGTTCAAGCTGCTAGTATGACCCATTCCACATCCTAAGTGCTTTGCTGCCTTGAACTTTCTTCTACCAGATAGATCAGTCCATAATCATTTAATTCAGACTCCAACACAGTTTCAGGACATAGACAAAATGCTTATAAAATTTTGGCAACGATGTAGCAAGTTTGACCTATAATCCAATCTGTAACAGAATTCTCATCTCCATCTGAGATCTCATCATCCTGGTCTTGTCTATATATCTATCAGCATTGCCTTCTTCTTTGCCTCCATATGAATCGTATTTTAAGCTCCACTTATAGCATTGTAGTATCACTCTTGTCTGCTCCTCCAAAATTTCCTTGCAAACCAATCCCAAAAGCTAGTCTACATTGCCAGGAATATACAGTGCAGGCAAAGACTACATATCTGTATTATTTTTTCATGTTAGCTTTCTATTACTAAAACAAATACATGAGATAATCAATACATAAAGAAAAGGATCTGTTTTGGCTTACAGTTGCAGAAGTTCCAGTCCATAATCACTTGTCCTATTACTTTCAGTGGGTCAGCACACTGTGATGTGAGTGAGTGGTAGAAAACCATTCACCTCAAAGTCAGGAGCAAAGGGAAGTGCAAAAGTGGTTCCAATATTTCCTTGGAGGAAGTGTCCCTGTGATCTCAGACCTCCCATTGGGACCCAGCTCCCAATAACCTCAGCTTGAGGACTAACACTTTAACACCTGGCATTTGAGGTACATTTCAAATACCCATCAGAGCACTAAACAGCTGCAAGCCAAGCGTAAAGACAAATTACTAAATGAAATCAAAACATTGCAATTTCATACAGGTATATACCAGTAAATATAGGTAATCACTCATAAAAATAAGGCAAAATGCAATAATGTAAGATCATCATGTCAAGTTGCTTAAAAGAAAAAATGTCAACTTACGACCCACTAGCCAGTGACAACATATTTCACATTAAATCAGTATGAAGTTACAGTTAGAAAGGAGACAAAGAAATAATACTTCATACTGGAAATTTGCCAAGACTATAAGCTTTAGGCAATTCTACCACAAATAAAGGTAATTGTGAGATGATGGGTATTATTTAAGTTATGCCCTGTACTCATTTCACTATGTATATGCATATTAAAATACTATGTTCTGCAGCAAAAATACACAATTTTTAAAATTTTATTGTGGTTAAATTCCCATTGCCGCAAAAAAAAAAGAAAAAAAATTTATTGTGATCAAAAATATGCTCCATTATTTTAGCCCTGTAATATCTATTTAGACATATTCTATGATCCTGCATATTATCTATTTTAAATCACATTGCACTTGAATTTGAAGAGTGTAAAATTTGACTTTGTTGGGTATAGAGTTCCAGTACGTAAACTGTTAGTCAGCAGCGTTATTCAAATCTCTCATACCCTTGTTAATATAGCTTGTCTAGCCTTTTAATTATTGGGAAAGAATGTTAAAATATCCAAATACAATTTTATTTAGGTTGATTTCTTCTTTTAGTTTTGATTTACATTTGAATTCATTCTGAATTTCCGTTAGAAGGTGTTTTTCTTTCTTGATTAGAAGGTGATTATACACTTATAATTTTTGTGTCCTCTTTTTGAACAAAGCACCTAGTTTTCATTATGAAATGTCTTTTGTCAGGTAATACTTTCTTATTGGAAGGTAATGCATCTGATATTAACATAATATTGTTATTATTATAATGATTTATATTTTTTATCTTTCTACACTTAATCTGTTTGTCCTAGTATATTTAAATAGTATTTCTTTTCAATGGCATGTAAAAGTCTGACTTTGTATCAGTCTAACAGTCTTTATATCATGATTGCTAAAATAATTTACATTTAAAGTACTTTTTAGTAATGATGGACCTAGGGCATCTTCCTAATTGATCTCTATTTCTCCCCTCTGGGCTTTGCTCCTTTTTTTCTTTTTGTCTGCTTTCTGTTACATTGAGTACTTTTTGCTCATTTTATCATTTGTATTGTCTTTTGAGGTTTACCCATTTGTAAATTTTTAGTTGTCAATCCTAGAACTAAAACATGTCTTTCGAATTTCTAAATGTACACTGATGCAATATTACGGTGCTTACATAAATGTATTAAAACCTTACTATAATATACTTCAGTTGAACCACATAGCATTTTTGTTCTATTGTCAAATAGTTGACTTCTACCTACTTTATTTCTTTAGACAACTAATTTCCTTTAAAATGAATTATTAAAAGAGAAAAACACCGTAATTCGCACAAATTTCAGTTTCCCACTCACTTCATTCCTGCTATGAAATTTATTAGCTGTTTTTCTCCAAGTTTCTCTTGTTTTTAATTAAGTCTGAAAAATTTTCTTCAGCATTTCGTACGATATAGTTCTGTTTAATACAAATCCCGTGAACTTCCGTTTATGTAAAATGACTTTATTTGCTTTTATTTATGAAATGTAAACTTTTAATTTAATTAACTTATTTTGAATGAGACATAAAACAGTACCTATTTATGGGGTATCATATGATATGTTGATACATGTATGCATTGTGTAATATTTTAATCAACATAAGCATATTTATCTCCTCAAACAATTATCATTTTTGTGGCAAAAACATTAAAATTCCTTCTTCCAGCTTTTTTAAATACAAGTACATCATTGTTGTCTGCAGTCACCCTACTATGCAATAGCACAACAGAAATTTTTACTTCTATCCAAATACTATACCTTAGTATCCACTGAATGTGAATAATCCTTAGATAAAAAATTGGACATTACCTTTTTTTTTCCTTTAGCAATTTAATGTATCCTTCTGTTATTTCCTGCCTTTCTTTGTTTTGGTGAAGGTTAGCTGTATTCCTTACTGGTGTTCACCTGTATGTAGTGTGTGTGTGTGTGTGTGTGTGTGTGTGTGTGTGTTTAATCAGAACGATCATTTGTTTGCTTTTTGGTAGTAATTTTCTCTTTACCACAGATTTTAAACTCTTCATTTATGATGGGTACTGTCACCTGATTAGTGTGTGCTGAATTCTTAGAGGAGTGAACCTCAAATATAGAGGAAAAAAAGTCTTGTTAAAAAAAGTCTGTTTTATTTTCTTTCACTTGTCTGATTATGAGACTCAAACTTGCTTGCTATTATCTCACAAGTCCACTGACAGTGCAATTTTTTCAATTTTTTCTCTTCGATTACTTGAGGTTTTGATAACTTTTACTGATGTACTTTCAGATTCAACAATTCTTTTTTTTTTGCTCCAATTTGCCCTAAAACCCATCAAATGCATATCTATGCCAGATACAATATTATTAACTTACATATATACTTTTCATTTTGCTTTACAATTTATTCCTGTATTGATATGTCATTTTTTACTTTTCTCTTTCACTATATTTTTTTAGCATAGTTCAAATGGCTTTTTAAAAGGCCCTTGTGTGCAAGCTTCAGTAACTGATCATCTCAGATTAGCTTTATTAAAATTGTATCTTTCCCAGATTGGTAATCAGTTTGTTACTTCTGTATATGTCTTGTTTTCTTAGATTGTTCTAAGTAATTTTGGAAAATTTTAGAAGGAAAAAGTATGATAAAATTTTGTTTTATTTTGTACATTGAAGGACAATCCATGACCCTTTCTTTGTAGTATGGAGCAGAAGGACAATTACCCAAATTCTTCCACTTGAGCAGAACTCTTGTAGCAGATTTATTTGAATAGGCTATACTGACATCTGATTAGTTTAACTCACCACGTCCTGTGGCTACATTTCTTTTCTGGTCTTGTCTTTATCAGAACTTGGAGGTTTGAGACTAAAATTTCAGACACTATTGGATCAGATTTAGATTTAACTCAGAACCCCGCGATCCAAGCCCCATGAGAAAGTCCAGGACTTTATCTTCTCTCCATTCTTTATCTCTTCTCCATTGGTGCTTTCTGAAATACAATCAAAAGTGAAAGCATCATGAGAATAACCAGTCCTAGTGATTTACTTTTGCATTTGGGTATCTTCAGGATAACTGTTTATCCATTCAATTCCCAGTATCATCCACTGCTCTGTGAGCACAGCCTTGTCCTTTAAAGTTTCTCATTTTATAGCAGACACTTTCTCTGCTCAGTTCCAGAAACAACACTGAAACTTGCTATTCTCTTAAGGCTTTTATTTTTCTTAGAAATTTAGTTCATCGTGGCTCCCTTGAAGATAGTGTTCTTCATCACTGCTATAAAAAATTCTTATCTTGTGGTAGTTTTTGATTTTTATGAAGGGGATGAAATATTTTGAGCCCTTTAACAGTCTAACCTACAGAAAAGTCATCTATCCACATCCTTCCAAAACTTATTTTAAGCATTTCTGACTTTCCAATAGTGGTTCTGTCAATTTTAGCTTTCCTCATTGATTTTACCACTAAATCTTTCTGACACTCAAAAATACCTTTCAGAGAACAAATATAGAATCCCAATAAGCTGATTTAATGTGTTTTAAGCTCTCCATAAGGGTTGCTGATAATTTCTCATCATTTCTTTAAGATATTAATATACTCTAACCATTTTCTGGAATATCTTGAATTTTCCATGTTTTCTCAAATTATTTGGACTGTTAACATCAACTTACATGTACTTTGAAATTCTAGAATTTAGTGCATACCTTCTCAATCAAATCTCAGTGATTATTTTTAGGATATTATCTCTGGAATGCAACTCCTTAGAGAACAAGCCTCCTGCAAATACTCATGGTCTCTACGTTCAAGACAAAGATACTGAACTGAGTAAGACTGTATAATGGCATGAGAAATCAACATCGATATTATTTGTCTGGTAAGAGCATTAACATTTCTGTCTGTCCAGTGAAGACAGGAAGCCAGTTTTTAAGACCCTAAAAATATTTTCCAGCCATTACAAAGGTGCATTGCTTTACCCTCATCCTTGCTCATGGTTGATCTTCTTGAAGAACTCCTACTGGTGGCATTCATGTTTGGATTCAATGTGTACATGTTACCAATGGTGAGAAAATGTATAGAAAAATCAGTCAGTGAGAAAAAGAAATAAGATAAAAAGAAAAATAGAAAAGTTGCAGTCTTGTGTTGTCTTGATTATCCTTATTTTATGAAACTCACCAGTGTACTGGACAAATGCCACAGATGCTCTGTGGAAATTAAGTAAAGCAGACTTTCCTTACACCTTGCCATTAGTCACATTCTTTCTATTTATTTAGTTAGTATGTTTTGAGACACAGTCTCACTATGTAGTTTAGTCTGGCCTTGAACCTACTATGTAGCCCAAGCTGGCCCCAAAGCATGCTACAACCTTCCTCCCTCATCCTCCTAAGTGCTGGGATTATAGTTTTGTGCCTCCATGCCCAGCTAGTAATTACATTCTTATTCCTGCTCTGATTATTTCTTTGCACAAAATTAATCCTTTTTATTAGCAGAAAAAAGACTTAAAGTCCTTTAGCTGAGTTGCTGAGTATTTCAAAATGTAAACAGTGACTGCAACTGTTTTCTAACACCTTTGTCCTTCATTCTATGGCATGTAACAAATTTTAAGCATATTCCATAATACTGGCACACATTAGCAATGTTGCCTCCACTTATACAACTCAACCCCTCCAAGATATCAAGAGTTCTTTTCATAGGTGAGCTGGCTTGTTAAAGATTTACTGTTCAAGGTTAAGGTTTGAGTATATTCTGATCACATAGTTATAAATGTGTCATGTTAATCTCCAATAGGAAAGAGGAGCTATAATTCCAGTATTGTTAAACATTCAGACAAATTAAGGATTATACTCTATTAACTCCCTAACTGCTGCATAAGGAACATTCATTTTTCATTCATCTTTCAGTCACTGGGTTTCTTGAACCATTCACAATCTGCATCAGACACATGAGCAGCAAAATAAACAAAAAAAAATATGAAAATCATGGTAGAAAGAGAAGAAACAATAGGAGCAAAGATGCTAACTACAGATGTGTATCAGGACTAGTAAATTTCTAACAATTCTCCTCTCATACCCATATCCACATTCTCAAGTATGAAATTCCTAAAAATCTATTCATTCTTAGCCACATTTCCTTCAGTTGAGAAATTTCAGGGAAGATTTCCAGACTATTAGAACAGAAATGACTTCAAATCCACAAGTAGAAGCTTTCAAAGAATATACAAATATGAAATAAGCAAGAAAAAGAAATGAAGTGATTTAGAGTGAAATAGAAATTATATAGCTATAGAGTCAATTTTTTTTATATTTAAAAAGTTTTGGAACGGTAATTTGTTATCCAAAATACATTTTCTCATGACATATTAAGAGTATCACAAGCATTAAGTTTATGACCTAGACTTGTGATTTATCTGAATCATGCTCAGTGCTATATGGCTGGGTACATATTTCCAATGGGAAAAAGCAGGTTTATTTCATAGTATACCTCTTCCTTGATGTTTCTGGCATTTCCTTCAAAATCATTTAAAATGGTGTTGCAAAGAGAGCAATGGGTAAGCTATTCTTGATATAGGGGAACAAAACTCAACCTGCTAGATGTCCAGTATAAGTTTGTGTTCTCTAAAATCGAAGAATGAATTTTAGGAACAAATGGAGGTTAAAAGCAAAATAGTTTATTGAGAGAAAGAAAGCTTCTGTCTGAGAGAGACAGAAGGGGTCCCGAGTGGGTTACCAAACACTTTGCCTTTTCTAGGGTCTTTTATAGAGTAAAACCACAAGGTGAGATGGGTCTAAGTTGGGAAAACTGGGGACTCGAAAGGCAAATGGGTGTAAGGTGGGACAGAACTACGGTCAACCAATAAAATTAATTGTTCAGGTAAAACTGACCTAATCAGGGACAAATGGGAAAGTGAGTCATGTAGCAAGTAGACATTCTTATGGAACAGTGACTCTTTCTGTGGGATGGTGGTTCTTCGCTTCCAAGGTGATCATACCTATTTAGAATATCAATCCCTGATGTTTATATTTTAGGTGTGTTTGCATTTGTTTTGTCTTTTGTCTTGAGATCTGGCTCACAGCAGTAGGTGTCTGTCTCCTCCAAGGTCACAAGACGTCTGGTCCTCTGTGCTGGCTCCTTCTATGGCCTAGCCCTGTCTGACTGCTTTTAATGTCTCTATCTAACTCAGCTGCCTACAACACTTCTTTCCTTTTTAATTTAATTTAATTTTGGTTGGTTGGTTGGTTTGGTATTTTGGATGACAAGTGGTCAGTCTGATCCTCAGTGCCTCTCATTCCAACCACAGGCGAACCCTTTCAAAGATTTATTCTTGACTCCCTTATGTTTCAAACTATATTTTTTGCAGTATTGCATGCAACCACAGTGATAGGGAGAGAGACAGACAGAGACAGGGAGAGAGAGAGGGTTAGAGAGAGTGAAAGAGAAGGAGCAAAAGAGACAGAGAGAGAGGAAGACAGAGAGAGGGAGAGGGGGAGAGAGAGACCGAGAGAGAGGGAGAATACAAGAGAGAGAGAAAGAGAGCACCAGAGATAGGCCAACAGCCACAGTGAGTATACAACCTGAGCAAGAGATTGGCATGGGAGAAAAAAACTTTTTTTTCATTCTTTTGTCTTACTATGGTTACTAACATATGGCTTTGTCTTGAGAAATTTTCTCATCCTTCCTTTAAGTACAGTGTTTTGGTTCACTTCAACCAGCAGAGCTGGGTAACTTATTTTGTGAAAATTAACAATGTTACAAAGATTTTAAACATACACAACATATCCTCATTTTGTGTGTGTGTGTGTGTGTGTGTGTGTGTGTGTGTGTGTGTGTGTGTGACAACATCTCACTACTCGTGCCCAGGCTGGACTTTACTCTCTGTGTAACCCAGCCTGGCCTGGGACACATGATTCTTCTACTTCAGCCTGAAGGCTTGGATTTTACAAATGTCCCACTACACTCAACTCTGTATTTTTTTGAAGCAGTTAACTCTGTACAAGTTGTGTAAAACCAAGCTATTTCCCCCTGAAGTCAAAGAATGAAATCATAGACAAAAAAGAGGAAGTCAGAAACATGAGGAGAAAAATTGCTCTGCCAGGAGGGACCACAGGAGGATCTTTTATGGGTTAACAGAACACAGAACTTTGCTTAGTTGTCCAGTGACCACACGTCACAGGTGGCTCAGTGGGCCTAAAATGACCAGGTGAGATGGAGACCCTCTAAACCAGCTGGTCAGCCTGCCTGTACATTGAAAGGAATTTAATAGATTTCCAAAAAAATTACTCAGTAGTTCTGCATTCCTAGAAACTGGCCCCTGAACACAGGGAGAGTTTTCATTCCATTTTACTTGAGGAACTCCTTTCTGAATCAAAATCTCACTTTCACTGCCTATTCTAGTTTTATTTCTTATCAGTGAAGCTGAGCAACCTTGCTGTGGGAAATATCCCAAGCCAAGCCAAACCAAACCAAATCAAAAGAAAGACTCTTTGTACTAAGGAGATAAGAAGGCAGCATTTAATCTTCACACCAGCGGACTGCTGGATTTCATGCCAGTGGACTGTTGCAGGGAAAATTCCTCCCAAGCAACTGCCCTGAATGAGGAAGGAGTTTAGTCTATATAGAATTAGAAGTGGGAGGTACAAAGAAAGTGACCAAACATTGCATGATTGGCTACATACATTGAATCATATATTGATAGACAGGTTAGTCTTGAAACAATAGAAACATTTTAGGAACCAGGGAAGGGAGCTCTTACAGAATGAGCACAGTTAATGGCATTACCGTAATATAGACATGTTCCAGAGAAAAGGCCTTTACTGAATGGGCACGAATCAGCCACAGTGCCTTAAGGCATAGACAGTTACTCAGACTTGGTGCTCATCTGCAGCTGGGCTGTGGACGCTGTCAGGCTCAATTGAATTTAGCAGAAACAGCAGAACAGCAACTTGTCAGAGTCCTCTAATTGATCATGAAATATCTGTAAGTTTACTATCTCATGAATGTTTCTACATTGTAACTGTGCCCCATCAACCTCACTCAGCCTCAGGCCCTTTCTCTTGCCAGCTACCTATTCCTAAGCTAAATACCTGCTTCTTACTCTTTTATTGAACAATTTTTACATGACTATGCATGGCTCTTAATATTTCACATACAACTTGATGATTAAGGCCTATCAGTAGTATCATTTAAATTCTCAGAAATATTTTGACTCCACCTCTAAGTCACTCACAGGATGAACCTCAGTTTTCTTCATGAGGCTGAAAAAAAATTGACACATTTATCAAGTTCACTACTGGAGGCTTAACTAAATTTTCATACAGCATTCTCCTTAAACCTCCACACAGAGTTATGTGGAAGTTTAATTTACTCTCTTGCTGAAGCTAAGATGAAGAATTTACTTTTCAAAAATTCAGTTGCTAGGGCTGGGGATATAGCTTAGTGGCACAAGCGCCTGCCCAGCAACCTTGAGGTAGTGAGTTCAAGTCCCAGTTCAAAAAAAAAAAAAATTCAGTTGTTAGTTCTGCAATTCAGACCCAACTTTGACTTCAAATTGAGTGCCCTTAAGCAAGACACACTACTGACAGAGTAGGTTCCCAATTAATGTCCACCCATTGAATGAATAATTCCATCAAACAATCAATCGAATAATGGCAGTCACTTAGAAAAAGTGACCTTAGCAGACTTTCCAGTCATGTCAACGGCTGTAAACAAAGAAATCTTCCTTAACCAGCTTGCTTGTGTAAAAATATCACAGCAGGAAACTATATGCAAATAGATCTCTTTTACTGTATAATAGACTGCACAAATTATTCTGACCAGGCCTTCACACTGCAGTAAAAATTTCCAAACTTAAAAAGCTTTTGCTCCATAACTAGTGGCTTATCTTCCTCACCTGATACATTCTGCCATTTCTCTCTTTGGCAATCAGTCCTGAAACAACTGTCACAAAGCTACCCCTTTCCACAAAGCAACTTGATCATCAATAAGCCTGTTAATATATTGCTGTGTTATTACTCACAGCCTTATTAGACTGAGACTTGCACATTTCCCTTTCACTACACCAAATACTGTAGAGCATAATAAATGTGAGAATTTTGATGTATTTTAAATTTAAATTATCTATTCAAGGTATGTGTCTTATTTATTAAAGTTAAAATTCAGTAATTCTTTCCAGAGCTCACTGCCAAATTATCTCTAATACTTCATTTCATTTTGCTTCTTGCTAGACACGTTCCTGTGTACAAGATTATCACTTACCAGGCAAGAATTGTCATGACTGTGTAGAATTCTGAGAGCTATATCCTAGCTACCAAACTCCTTGAAGGAGGAAGTCCAAAGAAGTGTCCTGTATTCTTTCCACATCCATTTCATACTCACTGTGTTGTCTGCTTTCTAACCCCTTTCTCAAAAGCTTTAGAACCTTTTGAAAGTTTGCTCTCAATCAAATACATGTTTTAGTTCATTTTGCAATTACTTTGTGCCTACTTTTTGCCAAGTATTTTAGGAAATTAACATCAAACAAAACAGATAAATATCCCTACTACAATGGAAAATTTTACTATCAAGGAAGGAACTTGATAATAAAATATGCAAAGTATGCATTAAATTGCATGGTAGCAAATGATAAAGAAAAATAAAAGTAGGAGAAAAAGACAAGAGTAAATGGGTTGAGGGATAGATAATAATTTAGATAGTGTGGTTCAGGAAGACCTTAGGAGAAATACTTGGGAAAATTGATGAGGGAATTTCATGTATTTTCTGAAGAAAAATTATTTTTCGAGGCAGAAAAATAGTGATAACATTAGGTTGATATCTATGCCTTCTAGTTTAAGTTTTAATTATTTTTAAAAATGTAGTATATATTAAATATCTTATAACCTGCAGTCATTAAAGGACCAAGTTATAAAAGTTCAGTTAAAGAAACTAATTGGCTTTATTTATGATTCTAGAATCAAGCAATACTTCATGCCATAAAATAAAATAAATGTTTTTATGGGCTGAGCGAAGGAGGCCAGTTTTATAGCCAAAGACTTAAGAAGGCATAAAGAACACAAAGCAGATCAATCATTTCAAAGTTGTTGTCTTGTCAGCCAGGCACTCTGGTGCTCACCTGTAGTCCCAACACTGAGAAAGCTAAGGCAGATATCACTTGATTCAATCAGTCCTCCAATCCTAGGCAACATAGCAAGACCTTATATCTAAATAATCAAATGAATATTTAATAAAAAATTACGATCATGTGCCATACTGTGGGGTTCAATCAATAATACAGTATATATACAATTTTCATTACATACAACTATAATGGAACTGAGAACTCTTTATCACCTACTGACACCAGATCTATTTTAATGCTTTAGCATTTATTGTATGTTTGTGGCCTTGCTGTTGTAAACAAACCTACTTTGCTGCCAGTTGCAGAAAAGTATAGCAAATACAATTATTTACAGTACATAATATTTGATAATGATATTCCTGGTTTATGTACTTAAAATATGCTTAAGATATTTTAGATAAGTGTACCTCATAGGTTTGTGTGCTAAAGGTTTGGTCTCCATCTTGTCTATACTATGAAATAATGGACCCTTTAAATGGCAAGGCCTATAAAATGTCTTAGGTCATTGAAGGAGTGTTATGGTTTGTTTTTGGATGGCCCCCTCAAGCCTCACACAGTCATGGAAGTGGCTGAATCTAGTGTTTGTTATTGATCTGTCATCTACTGCTGGGATTGGTGGTGTGAGTGCTGCACCCACCCAGGGGCCAAGCTGGCCTACAATGTAAGGGCAGGAAGGAGGTGTGCTTTCCCTCTTCTGCCCTGTCACTCTTGTTGCTTGTGGCCGCCATGAATGGCTGCCCCTCAGCCATGTCTTCCTGTCTTAGAGCCAGCTAAGTATGGGCTGAAACCTTCAAAAAAACTGTAAGATAATTTTGGACATCACGTATTTTGTCTCAACAATGCAAGAAAAGTAACCAAGACAAGGAGTATCCTAAAAGGGAATTGAAATACTTTGGTCTTTCCTGTAAACACCCCTATTCTCTCTGTTTCTCTGTTTCTCTCCCTCTCTCTCTCTCTTTCTCTCTCTCTCTCTCTCTCTCTCTCTCTCTGTCTCTCTCTCTCTCTCTCTCCCCCTAACTGGCATGAGATAAATATCTTCACACAATCTCCTATCATGATGTTCTGCCTCACCCCAAGCCCATTAGCAATAGAATCAATGGACCATGGAAACCAACCTCCAAAATTGGTAGCCAAAACGAACCTACGTTTTAAGGTTATTATCTCAGATATTTGGTTATAACAACAGAAAGCTGAATTATACTATACTTTGCATCATTATTTTGGAATATACTTCTGCTTATTTAAAAAAAGACTACTGAAAACACTGTCACATTGTGTCAGCAGCAGCTTCCTACAACTTGTGTTTACTGTGTGTCTTAATTGCATAATTTTCTCTTGTTCTTGACTTAATCTTATGATACTTCATTATGGTCCTAGGAGCAATAGGAGATAGATAGATAGATTGATGGATAGATAGATACAGATATAGATATATAGATATGTAGATAGATAGGCAGATAGATAAAGATATATAGCAATATACAGATATATAGATAGATATATACATATATACAGAGATATTGTATAAGTATATGAAAAATATATGTGACATATGATATAGATTACATATATAGTACACTATATCATCTGAGTTTAATTAAATATACCTTGTGATGTTCACATCAGGCTGAAATTATGTATAATTCATTTTTCTGAATGTGTCCTTGTCCTTACATAGTATATGACTAAGTCTTCCAACTAAGATGGATAAAAGGAGCAGAAAATGATTAACATAGATTTTTTTTTGTTAAAAAAAATGAGGTATGGGTGTCTAACATTTTGGTTTGCCAAGGCAATGATGAATGGAGCCTTATCTTTGGCAACATATAAATTATATAATATAGTTAATGCATGTAAGTAATAAAATGTCCTTCTTATATTTCAACTTATTATTTTATGAAATAACACAAGAAGCCCAAATATAATGATTACATAGGAAAACTTACGTGTCTACTGCATAACAACAAAACCAATCTTCAGAGAGTGAAACATATGTAGGTAGTTTGAAATACTATTACTGGTCATTGCTGCATTTATGTGGGAAGTTGCAAACAAAAATGCAAATGTGATACACAGGCAGGTTTCTATCCAACTGTCTGCATGGTGGTACATGAAGTGGAGCTACCACTGTACTGTGCCCTGCACTACCTAGCCTTCTGTTGCCACCTAAAATATGTACTCAAGCACCATGCAATGGAGTCATGAAATATATTGCTAAATATCACACAATAATGTTAAAAGTTTATGATCTTGTGGGGACACATTTATAGCTAGCCACAGTCATATACAACACGTAGACCAAATCTTGGACTGTTCAGTGTAAGTGTTAAAGCTGAGAGAACTTTTCAAGCTATCCACTTATCTCCAAGCAAATAAAGTTGCATACAATAAATATCTACAACTTTTGGTATGTCACTATACACTATAAAGTGCTTAAAAGCATCCAGTGAATTCCAGTAAGGAACAAACTTCACCCCCAAAAATAAATGTACAGAAATGCATAATCAATAAGCTCTATGGTTTAGAATAACTTGAAAAGTCATTAAAGGATGTGTCCTCAAACAATGCTCCTACTCACACATTAGTCCCTTGCTACCAAAAGGATTCTAAGCACTGAGCACTGCAACAGTAAAAGATTCGAAATAGGTGAGTGATTGTACCTTTATGAAAAAAGTGTAAAAAAAGGGCTAGTGTGAATGTAGAAAAGTTCTAAAAGACTTTAATGAAAGTTAAGAATCTGGAAAGGGAGTCCTTTAAAGTTGTCCACGTTGCATGCTCCACTTTTATTCTTTGATCTATTTTTCAATAGGTTTATTTCCATCCACATGTACTTCTTCAAGTATTTCAAAACTCTTCCCATGACTGCCTCCTTCAGAAATTAATTCTTGATTCAGACTAGATTATAATCACTTTTTGATGGCCTGGACTCATTTTATGCCACTGAAATTTTATGTGTGTTTCCTGGACCTTAGAATGTCTTAATTTATTACTGCCTCAACTTCTGTAACAAGATTTTTAAAAATTTTATTCTAAAGATAATAAAACCCAACAAAACAAAACAGAGTAAAGCCAATGAACACAAAGCAATGAAAGTGGTACAGAACTTCAAAGTAGGATAATAGAGTATCAACAATGGCTACCATAATATGTCTTGTTATCTTCACAATAGTAGTCCATTCCATCAGACACAGTAAAATCAAATAAAACAAAATAGAATAAAACCAATTAAAACAGAACATTGAATAAAGAAAACAGTAAATTGAGAAAAAACCAAAACAATGAGAATACTGGATTTCAAAAACAAGACAGAAGAAAATCTCCTATATTTGTATATTGCATATCATTATCCTCCTAATAGATGTTCAGACAACTGGTCCCAGGCCTTCAAAGTTAATCAAACAATACAAGTAATCAGTTGTTTTTGTACCTCAGTTGCTATCAACTCATCCTGTCCTCTGAGTCAGCCAGTTGCTTGGGCGTGGGGGGTTCTTGATTCTCAGCCCGCATAATGGTGGGCAGATGGAGGGGCCATCTGGCTTTTCTCTTCCTGGGTCCCACGTGGTTTGCATGGCTTACCAGAAGGGCAAATTGGCTTCTTCTTGATTTCGATGTGCTCTTCCAGATGTGAACCAAGATTTCCTAAAACTACTCTATGTCAGAACTTTAGAGCTCATTTAAAAATATTGCCTTTCCAGACAGTATCAAACATTGCTCAAATCTCAAATTTATAAAGAGTGACAAATTTGTCTACCTTCAATCAGAATTTAGAATTCAATTTTAGGCAAACATTTTGATTCAACATTTAGACTAGTTCAGTACTCCTCTGTGCAGTACATACTCTACCAATACCGGAGAATGCATCACAGGATGAGGACTCTGCTCTCCGCCATGTCATTTCATATTTAATTTCTCACCAATGGGTCTGTGTCAGTCATGATCAGTATTTATAGTTTCATATTAAATGCAGGCTCAATAGAGTAAATGTTAAAGATATTAAAGGAAAGTCACTAAACCAGGTAAGAGAAAGAGAAAAAAAAAGAGAGATGCTGAAAATTCTAAACTTTTAAGGAAGAATTGTCAAAATGGATGCTGCAATGTTCCAATACATTTATAAGTCCAGAGAATTATTATGAAGTGTCTTAACCAGTCTCTTTGCATGCCAACATTTCATTCAGTGCTAAGATGAAAATGTTTTCTCTTTGCTTTAAATATGTAGAGAAAGACAGAAAAGAATAAGTCGATTTCCTTGGCCCAAGTTATCAAATTTCTCAAAGCTATGCTCTGATGCACAGAATTCCACTGTGGCATCTTCCTTCCTCTAGGCCCTGAGCAGACACTTACCACTCACAATGATTTTCTCTTCTTTATTACTCATATATAAACTGGAGTCTCTGTATTTCTTAAATTACTCAATTGATAAGTACAGAGATTTGACAAAAGATTGTCATCCTCTTTTATCTCTCTGGTGCCTCTCTCTTTTGATTGGATTTGTGCAGAAACTTACCCCATTCTTTAACCTCTTCAGTAAGGATCTACAACCTAAACTTGTGTCACTACTCATTTCATACACTGTTTCTTGCCTACTCATCTCACATTCTATTTTTGCTTTTGAGCCAAGACTAGACTTCTATGCCTTTGAGTCATTCTTCCTCATGAACTGCTACAATTTTGCTTCTTCATTACTTTCCTGGAACTAACTCCCTCTGTAGACCTTGTTCACCTTCCTTCCCACCACCAGAAAACACAAGATCCTGGCAAACCAAGCCACAATCCCAGTCTCGACAGATAGAAACCCTCTGACTGTGCACTTTTTAAGCAATATTTCCAAACAGTAAAATGCAAAATTGCATATCTCATCACCAAATGTTTTATTCTCATAATTATGTTTCAGATCATCAGTGAGGAAAGTGAAACTGTGTTTCTCTCCCTGATAATAACAAAATATCTTTATATACTTGCCTGCATTAAATCTTCAGAACCTAAATAGTTGTCTTGAGAAACTAAAACAGTCTTGCTTGTATTTATATTCTAAGGCATTCCTAGATTTATGATTTACCTACCATGAGTCTTACCCCCATGGAGAACACATTTCATTTCTCTTTCTGAAGAGTAAATCCTAAACATTTTGGCAGAAACTATCATTCATTTGTAAATGTTTTGAATTCAAAAGCAGGCTTATTATATTTAACAACTGTTCTTTGTTCTTTGGCAAGTTCTGCATGAACACCATGTGTGTTATGCCTGGGAAGTGGACATCAAGGACATTAGTGCTCTCACTACCAGCAGGCTCAGTGGCTTTCCAGTGCCCTCTTAGTAAACACTGTCTCTTTTCTAGGCTACTAACCTCATAATACCAGAGAGAAAAATTTAGTTTGCTTATCCCTTTTGGTGAAATTTCTGTTTATTACCTAGGTGTTTTCCATGAATGTCTGGATTTTGGGAAATGATGTATTTATTTCTCCCCACTTGTGAGGTCAAGGATTATGGGTGTTTGTGAGCCATATTTTTCTTCATCCATGAATGTCTGGATTTTGGGAAATGATGTATTTATTTCTCCCCACTTGTGAGGTCAAGGATTATGGGTGTTTGTGAGCCATATTTTTCTTCATCCTCACGGTCTTTCCCACTAAATGTATCCTTCCCACACCAAATGTGTACTAAATAATTGATGGGATCATGTGCTTGCATAGAAAAGATTAAGAATATAAAAGATTTAGGGAACTATAGGCAGGATGGAAAGAGAAGCTGTCCTACAGAAGGCCAGTCTCAGGTGAACCAAGTCCCTGGAAAACAACACTCACTCTGCCTCTCCTCAGATGCCTCTTCCCTGGCTGCTTTTGCTATGGTCCTCTATAAAACCACCATTGCCTCCCTCCTTTAAACTTCCAGCCAATGGTTAATTTTCATCAAATGCAACTGATATTGGAGTTTACATAACAATTAAAACAAAAGAGGGAACCAACAAAATAAAAAGAACAAAGTTTTACAACCTATACAAAACACAGTTTTTTTCAGACACTAGACAGATGTGAGCGAAGAATGGCAATCGTAGTCCCCCAATGACAACCTTTCATTGAGCTCTGGAAGGCAACATCATTTCTGAGAGTTTTGTTTCTCTGGTTCTTGTGTCACTAACTCTCATAGTGGATGCAGAATAGGAGAGAAATTCAACTCTTACTTTTACTTCCTCCTAAGACACTTGGAACACTAAGGTTCTGTGTGTTGCACAAGTGCTAAACATGTTCAGCATCTTTTTAATATTTTACTACATCTTTAATTGCTATATCTGTCCCAAGGATCCCACCATGCATCGTTCTGAATATTTCATGTCAAATGGTAGAATTTAGGATAAATTTTACTTATAGAAATATATTATTTTAGAGCAATCTGGTATGTGCCCAAAATATAATCACTAGTGAAAACAATCTGCTTTTCCTGAAAACTAAATATTCTGTATTACAGGCTCTGAATGATTGGTACTTACTCATGTGTTAATTTGTTCACCAGATTATATCAATCCAAAGGATTCTCTATATTACTACCTGAGAAAGTCTGAGATTATAATAAGGGTTTAGTAGAATAATAAAAGTATTCATTTTGAAAATCATATCAATAGGTACTAACATAAAATTATATCAGACATCTTATGGAGGCAAAAAGTAAGGTGCAGAATGCATGAAGAAGTGAAGGGTGTGTACTCACAGACTGTGAATATAGATCAAACTTGTATGAGTTGGGAACGTGGGCAGACACAATAATATAAAGGACCTGTTATGCTTCTTTAAAGAGATTGTGCTTGATCTACTGGTATACTATTGGAGAAGAGTATTGAGCAATACTAGAAAGGGAACATAATTTTATTGCTATCTTTTTTGCTCTCATTTTGTCAAACCATCAAGAGTTCCAATTTAAAATTAATGTGTTTTATTTGGGCTTATATGCTGCTTTTTAAAAGTATTAATTATGCTTCATGATAGAAAAGCCTGGAGTTAATAATTGCTGATTATATAAATAAGTAATTGCATTAAAATGAGTACCAATAATATGAATATAATATTCTCACTGATTGCCTTTGGTCATATGCGTAAAATAATCTGCTTACAATATGATTAAAAAGGGACAAATACAGAATGTATTAATATATCCTTTAATTCCTATCCTTCTGACTTATTCTTAAGTCAGCAAGTGTCTCAAAGTTTTCTCAGAAAATTTCTTAATTCTAGGTTTTTAATGTTGTTTAAAGCTAGGCGCAAATGACAGAATTTTGATATCTTTTTAGTCATATATGGATAGCTAATGGTCTCATTAGAATTATAATTTAAACTTTTAGTATAATTTAAGACTTTTCTTATTCTGTCTTTTCTGGATATACATGATTAAAATAGAAAAAAATTGTTCATAACTTTACAGATTTCCTCAAATAGTTGCAGTGGGATTACAACTTTTTTTTTCTAAACTAGTCTATAACAACTCTTTATATTTTTCTTCATAAGAGTCTAGTTGTCTGTCTATTAAGTACTTCGGGTGAAGGTCCTTTCTGATTTATTTCAATTATTCATGAAATCAATTATCAGACTTCCAAACCTAGTTTCACTGTGGTACCTTTATAATACTCAAATGCAATTTTCCTGATACTGTGTATGTTAAGATGATTTCAAATTATTTTATGTTGGGGCCACATTATCTAATCAAAAGTTTCATTGAAAAGTATACAATACAAGAAGAGCTTCATTAGAGTGATATGCATCATGTCATAAACACTGGAAGGACAGAACAATTTTTTTATATTTATGCATTTCCTCAAAATAAGCACTCATCACTTGAACTTTTTCACCACTCCAGTAGATCTAAAAGATTACACATCATTTTCATCTTCCTCTCCAAATGAAATTAGCTTGCCTTGAGATACAATACTTTGAATCCTACTCATGTATATAGAAATTTGAAATTGATATTGCTATACAAGTTTCTTCTCATCTCAAAAATGATATCTATACCAAATTTTTGTTTTCATATACTGTATCTGAGTCCATTTTAATTCTATTTCTTCCTTCAAACTGATTAAAATCTTTTTGTAAATCTCATAGTTAAATATTAAAATTGAATTACAACTTGTCTTTTTGACTTTAGTATCTCCCTGGCTTTACTATACACATAATTTTCAAATTAATCTTTTTTTATTTTAAAGAGAATAAAACAAAACAAAACAAATCAGAACAAAGCAGATCAGAACAGAACAATGCAAGTAACACAGAACTTCAAAACAAGACACCAGGAAATCGACAGTGGCTACCATGATGACTCCTGTTTTCTTCAAAATAGTTATCCATACCTTCAGACACAATAAATTCAAACAAAGCAAAATGGTATAAAACTAATAAAAAAAAAGAGTGAAAGCATTATGGGCCTTTGAAACCAGACAATAGGAAACCAACAATAGCTACCATCATGTCACTTGTTTTCCTCAGAATAGATGTCCATACTTTCACACATATTGAAATCAAATAGTAGAAAACAGACTAAAACAAATCAAAACAAAGAATAAAATCATTCGTGGACTTCAAAACAAGATGTTATGAGATCAGCAGTGTCTATCATAATGTTTCATTTTCTTCAAAGTAGATGTTCATACCATCACACATAATAAAATCAATTCTTGTAAATTCTTTAGGAAAAGTTCTAGGCATTTATAAGCCTATACATGTATATGTATCTTTTTGTATTACAGGGAAAAACAAAACAAAATACAAGAAAAACAAGAAGCAAAACAGACAAATAAATAACAACAACAAAGAACCCCAAACAATAACAATATAGACTTTCACAACAAGGTGGTAGGTACATATCAAAGGTTGTATTTTGCTTAGTTATCTTCAGAAGAGTTACTCAGATTACCAGATATAGACTTGCAAAATTGATCTTATCCTATGAATATTAACTGTTTTATTCCAAGAACTAAGAGATTCAGTAGTACAACCATCCCTGCTATCCTAAGTGAATATTTACAAATTTATATCTTTTTTCTTTTCCCTTCCTTCTTTTCTTCTTTTCACTATTGGAGTTATTTTTTTCCCCTTTGAGCAGTTTCTTACCCTTTCACAATATTTATTGAAGATTTTGTATCTTATTTACTCTTTCAGTTTCTTACACTAAGGAAACACTGTGGTATTTACACATGTGAGTTTGATTTATTTCACTTATGAGTGTGATCTCAAATCCCATCCATTTACCTATAAAAGCCTCAATGTGATCCTTCTTTATAATTGAGTATGACCCTTTGTATAAAAATACCACACCTTTTTATCCATTCCTCGGTTGATGGGCATTTGAGTTGGTTCCAAGATTTAACTATTACAAATTGTACTGTTATCAACATGGGTGCACATATATTGCTGTGACATGAAACTTTCAATTTTTCTGGGAAAATACCCAGAAGGGAAATAGCTGGAATGGAACTTTCAATCCTAGTTTCCTGAGGAATCTCCATACTGATTTCCACAGTGCACACCAGTGCACACTCTCAACAACAGTGGAGAAGGTTTCCCTTTTCCCCACAGGCCCGCCAACATTTGTTATCAGTTGATTTCTTGATGGCAGTCATTTTTTCTGGAGTGAGATGGAATCTTAAAGTTGTTTTAATTTGCATTTCTCGAATGACAGTGGTGTTGAGCTTTTCTTCATGCATTTATTTGCCATTTGTATTTCTTCATCTGAGAAGTGTGTGTTCATCTCAGATGCCCATTTTTGGATTGGATCTTTGAATTTGGGGAGCCTGATGTTTTTTAATTCTTTATATGTTCTGTATATAAATCCTTTGTCTGAGGGACAGTTGGCTAAAATTCTTTCTCATTTTGAGGGTTTTCTTTTCATTTTATTGGTGATTTTTTTTTGAAGTACAAAAACGTTTTGATAAGATGAGATCCCAGTTGTTGATTCTTTGAAGTACTTTCTGTGTGGTCTGCGTTTTGTTCATGAACTCTATGTCTTCAAGATTTCTACCTACCTTGTCTTCCAGTAGATTTAGTATTTCTATTTTAATATTTAGATCTTTGATCCATTTTGACTTTAGTTTAGTGCCTGGTGATAGACATGGGTCTAGTTTCAGTCTTCAGCATATGGAAAACCAGTTTTTCAGCACCACTTATTAAAGAGGCTATCTTTCTTCCAGTGAACATGTTTGACTCCTTTGTCAAATATAAGGCTGTTGAGTGTTTTTGTAGTTGTGGTTGTATGTTCTCATCTACTCCATTGATCTTCAGGTCTGTTATTATTCCAGTACCATGTTGACTTTATCACAGTAACTTTGTAGTATAATTTCAAGTCAGGGATTGTGATACCTCCTGCTTTGCCTTTGTTTCCCAGGATTGTCTTTGCCATTCTAGGTCTCTTCTTGTTCCAGATGAATTTTAGGAATGATTTTGCTAGATCTGTGAGGTATGCCAATGGTATTTTGACTGGAATTGCATTACATCTGTATAACAATTTTGGGAGAATGGCTATTTTCATAATGTTTGTTCTTCCTATCCATGAACAAGGAATGTCTTTCCATTTTCTGAGATCCTCTTCAATTTCTTTTTTAAGAGTATCGAAATTTTCACTGAATAGATCTTTTGCTTCATTTATTAGATTGATTCCTAAGTATTTCATTTTTTTTTTGGATGCTATTGTGAAGGGTATGGTATTTCTACTTCTCTTTCAGTGAGTATGTTGTTTGTGTACAGAAATGCTATTGTTTTTTGAGTGTTAATTTTGTATCCAGCGACATTACTGAATTTGGTTATTACATCTAGAAGGCTTTCAATGGAGTTTTAGGGGTGTTCTATATAGAGTATCATGTCATGTGCAAGCAATGATAATTTAGCTTCTTCCTTTCCTATCATTATTCTTTTTATTTCTCTCTCTTGTCTCATTGCTCTGGCTAATGTTTCCAACACTATATTGAATAGGAGTAGTGATAGTGGACAGCCTTGTCTTGTTCCTGATTTTAGAGTGAAAGCTTTTATTTGTTCATCATTTAATATGATGCTGGCTATTGGTTTATCATAGATGGCTTTTATCAAATTGAGGTAAAGACCATCTATTCCAATTTTCGGTAGGGTTCTTATCATGAATGAATGTTGGAAATTATCAAAACCTTTTTCTGCATCTATTAAAATGATCATGTGATTTGGCTCTATTGATATGGTATTACATTTATTGATTTGCATATGTTGAACCATCCCTGCATTCCTGGAATGAATTCCACTTGATCGTGGTGTATAATCTTCTTGACGAATTGCTGCATTTGGTTTGCCAGTATTTTATTGAGGATTTTTGCATCTGTATTCATTAGGGAAATTGGCCTGTAGTTTTCTTTTTTGGTTGTATCTTTCTCTGGTTTTGGTATTAGGGTAATACTTCCTTCCAGGAATGAGTTAGGGAGACTTGCTTCCCTTTCAATTTCATTGAAGAGTTTGAGGAGTATTAGCATTAAGTCTTCCTTGAATTTCTTGTAGAATTCAGCTGTGAATCCATCAGGACCTGGACTTTTCTTTGTTGGTAAGGTTCTATTTACATTTTCAATTTCATTAGCTGAAATTGGGTTATTCAGCAGTTTTACATCTTCTTGATCTAGCTTTGGTAAGTCATATGTTTCTAGAAATTTGTCCAATTCTTTGGTGCTATCGAACCTAGGAAAGTAAAGGTTTTCAAAGTAGGTATTGATGATCTTCTGTATTTCCACAGGTTCTGTAGTGATTTCACCCTTTTCATTTCTTATTACATGAATTTGAGCTTTTTCTTTCCTTTTTAAAATAAGGCTGCCTAAGAGCTTCTCAATAGTATTTGTTCTTTCAAAGAATGAACTCTTTGATTCATTAATTCTTTGTATTGTTTTCTTAGTCTCTATTGCATTAATTTCTGCTCAGATCTTTATTACTTTCTCCTTTCTTTTGGCTTTGGGCTTCACTTGTTCTTCTTATTCTAGATGTTTGAGGTGTGGCATCACGTTGTTTATGTGTGTTCATTCTGTTTTCCTGATGTGGGAACTCGTCACAATAAATTTCCCTCTTAGCACTGCTTTCATTGTACCCCACAAATTCCAGTAAGTTGTATTTATATTTTTGTTTCCTTATAGATATTGTTTAATTTCTCCTTTCTTCCTCTGTGACTGACTGATTGTTCAAAGTGTATTATTTAACTTCCATGTGTTTATGGAGTTTTTGCAGGGTTTTTTGTCATTAACTTCTAATTTGATGGCACTATGATCAGATACTATGCATGGGATAATTTCAATTCTTTTGCATTTACTTAAGCATGTTTTATGGGCTACTATATGATCTATTTTAGAGAATGTCCCATGTGAAGCTGAGAAGAAAGTATATTCTGATGTTGTTGCGTGGAACACTGTACACATCTATGAAGTCCATTTGTTCACAAGTTTGATTCAGTTCTGCTATTTTTGCTGATTTTGTGTCTAGTTGATCTGTCTCTTTGTGTCAGTGAAGTGTTAAAATCTCCTATTATAATTATGTTACTGCTTATTTGTTTTTTCATGTCTGTTAGTATTTTTTTGTTTAATAACTGGGTGCACCCATATTTGGTGCATATATATTTGAGATCATTGCCTCTTCCTCTTGAAGTTTTCCCCTAATTAGTATGTAGTGACCTTCTTTATCTCTTTTGATCATTCTTGGTTTGAAGTTTGCCGTCTGCAAACAGAATAGCTACTCCTGCTTTTTTATGGGTTCCTGTTTCATGGAGTATCGTTTTCCTTCCTTTGCCTTTCAGTCTATGAATTTCCTTTTGGGTTAGATGGGTTTCTTGTATATAGCATATGGTTGGATGTTGGTTCTTGATCGATTCTGCCAGTCTGTTTTGTTTAATTGGTGAATTGAGGCTGTTCACACTAATGGTTATAACTGATAAATATTGGCTTATTTTTGTCATGTTATCTTTCTGATGTTTGTTTTTTACCTTTCCTCTCTGTTTAATTGTTTGCCCTGCTTAGTGGTTTTTTCTGTTGGTTTTCTTGAAGTTGTAGTTATTTTTACGTCTATCTAGAATATCTTTCAGTATTCTTTGTCTGGTTTGTTTGGTGGCCATGAAGTTTTTCAGCTGTTCTTTGTCGTGAAAGTATCTTATTTCTCCATCAACTTTAAAGGACAGTTTTGCAGGGTACATCAGTCTGGGTTGGAAGATATTTTCCTTTAGAATTTTAAATACGTCCCTCCATGTTCTTCTTGACTTCACTGTGTGTGTGTGTGGAGAAGTCTTCTGTGATTCTGATGGGCTTTCCCCTATAGGTGATCTGTCTCTTTTCTCTAACAGCTTTTAATATTCTGTTCTTGTATTGAATTTCTGGGATGTTGATTATTATATGTCTGGGTGTAGATTTATTTTGGTTATGGCTAATTGGAGTTCTATGGGCTTCACTTATCTGTATGTCAGTTTCCTTTCCCATGTTTAGGAAATTTTCAGCTATTACTTCTGTAAATAGTCTTTTGATATCACTTGTGTTGTCTCCTTTTTCATTTACACCTATCAATTATCTATTGCTTTTCTTTGCATCATTTGGCAACTGTTGGATTGTTATTTCCTGATTGCTTAATATTTTAAAAAAGATCTTTCCTGTTCACTCACTGCAATCTTGTCTTCGAGGTCTGAAAATCTATCTTCACATTCATGGAGGTTATTTTGCCAGCTTTCAATGGAATTTTTGATGTCTTGGATATCTCTTTGAATCTCTTTCATGCCTTCTAGTTCTTTCTTAAATTGTTCATTCAAGTTTTCCATCTTTTTGCAGTGCTCCTCAATTTTTTTGACTGTGTCTTCTTTAGATGTGTTCAGCATTTCTTTTATTATGTTTATCATTTCTTCTTTTACCTGGGAGATTGTTTCTGATCTGAGTTACTTTACAGCTTCATTGAGTTGTTTCTTTACTTCAGTTGTTTCATTTCAGACGTTTCAGGTATATGTCTTACACTTTCTTCTATGTCCATGTCTCCTAGGCTTGGTTGGGATGCACTGAAGGTTTGAGATTGCATTTTTATCTTTCATTTTATCATTTTCCTGTATTCCCTAGATCTCTTGCAGAACTTGAAGCCCCTCAAATGGGGAGAGTATGCTGGGCGGACCTTCAGCACACCCCACATGGCACTCCAAATCTCCCCAGCTACTTGAGTTTGCTGAGCAGGTCTCTACCACGCTCTGAGTGGCATCCCAAGGCTGAACAGCTAGATGGAGTACACTGTTCAGGCCTTTACCTCATACCACACAGCACACCAAAGCTCTCTGGCTGCTTGGGGTCACTCTGTGGGGCCCTATCAGATTGTAATTGAGGTGCTGAGGTTGCACGGCTAGCTGGAGTTCACTGTGCAGGCTTTGATCTCATGCCACTCAGCACAGGAGGCTCCCGTTTCACTTGGGGTCACTGGGCAAGGCTCAACCAGGACCTGAGCCACTTCCCAAAGGTCCTGGATGTTTGGGGATGCTGAGCAGGGCCATACCAGGTTCAGAGTGAGGTGCTGGAGCTGCACCACCGAAGCTGCACTGCTAGGTAGATTTCACTTTGCAGGGCTTCAGTGCACATGACTCCAAATTAATCTTCTTTTAAGACCACTTTAAACATTATGTGTCTTTGCTATGCCACTGGCAATCATTCTCTGCTACCTGTAGAATGAAGTATTCCACAAATGAAATTCATAGACTGATATCCAGGACTCTTCATATTCTGTTCAAATTGTTACTTGTATTGTTCTTCCACTATTTGCTATCCAATTTATTTTTCTAGGTAACCTACTCTAAAAGGTTTTTCCATTTCCATGCTTTTATATTAATATGGTGCTTTCTATATTTAATGCAATGATTCTTCTATATGCCTACTAGAAATCCCTCTAGCCACCAGGAATAATTCCCATGCATTCATTTTCATGAAAACTGTGACTAATCTATTTTAAGGAGAGCCACTATGCATATCTGTAGGCACTTTATATGGTATATGTAAACACATCGCTCTTTTAAATAGAGAAAATCCATGTTTCAAACCTAATTATTACCTGATGTCCAGGACTTTTCAAATCACACAGCACTATGATAATTAGAATAGCAATAATTTTTACATGATGGCATAATAACAATATTTCTCTGAGAGAACAAATATACGCGCTAAACAACATAACCATGAAAGGTAAACAGTTTGAAACAATTCAGGACATGAAGGCAGCCACAACACAACTAAAGACACTGACAAAATAAGATTCACCAAACTGCTTCAGAAAGTGGCCAGAATGATGGGAAAACTGTCTGAATTGAGGGTGAATACTTTGAAGGGGATTAATGGTAATATGCCTTGTAATGATTTTTTAAATTTAAACATTCACTGCAGTTTTTAGTCATATCTCATAGATAAATAGATGATTATGTGCATATGTGTGTGTGTTGTATATGCTAGTATTTAAAAAAATTTTTTTTTCTTGAGACAGGATCTTTCTATGCTGTTCAGGTTGGCCTTGAACTCAATGCCACTGAGACTGGCCTTGAACTCACAGAAATCCGGCTGCATCAGTGCCACTATACCCGATTTATAATACTTACAGAAGAATAACATAGATTCCAAAATTTATGACTAGAAAACAAAATTTTACTTGAAATACAGTATAAAAAAGGCAATTTATTTTCCAAGTTGCATCTACAAGTGACCAAAATATTAACTGCCTTTTTGCAGATGGTTTAAGATGTCTGAAATGGCACAATCAATCAAATTGACTATACAATGATCCAGAATAGCCATTAAGAAACAACCTTGGGGTGAACTGCTTTGACCTTTACAGAACTCTAAAGATTGTATTCCCTGAGGATCAATTGCTCACTCTATACCTTTGGAAGTTGACACCTTCAGGCACTCTATCAATGTAAAATTTCATTGAGGTCTTTCACTTTCAGAAGACTTCAATGCAACTCAATTTATCATTTGCTTCCAGGAGAAAAATACCTCACTCCAAATACTCTTGAATTTATAGGAAATAATTCCACTATAGGCCTATTTTCGTGTTTTGTTGCTATTCGGGGCAAAAGGCATCCATTTACAGATTTTTAAATAATGTAAAACTATATAGAAGCTCTCATTTAGTTAGTAATTTCAGTATGAATAATTCTTATTTCAGGCAAAAATACATATATAACTTGGGAAAGTTGGTGATCAATTTTCTTGGAAGTGCAATAAGTTCCCTACTAAAGGAATTCCATCACTGATTTTATGAAATGAATATTGAAAACTGCAGAAAATATCTAATGAATTTGTACAGTTTCAAGCTGGATGGTATACGTAGTATAAAACTGATTCTATTTATCCAAATTTTGTATCTATATTTTTGGTATGTTTTCTCACTTAAGGAAACAAAAAATTACATCATTTACCTATTTTAAATCATCAAGCCCATACTTACAAGGAATTTTAGTAGATGATCACCACCCGTCCCTAAACTTAAATGTGACAATTGCTGATTTCCCATACTACAGCTTTAATTTTTCAGGTTTTGAATTTTATATGAACAAAATCAAATAATATAAAGTATTTTACCTCTGACTTCTTGTGCAGCATATTGCATTTGTAAGATTTGTCATTATCATGAACATAAATATTTGCTTTGTTTGCTTTACTATATGTCATTGTATCCATTTTAGTATACTTTTGATTAACATTTGGTTTTTGTTTGATATTATTATAAACATCGTTGATATAATGTTCTTATGCGTGAGTTTGTATCTGTGTTTCTATTGAGTCTGTAGAACCTATACCTAAAATTGCAGGATCATATGTCACACATCTGTTTGATTTTGTTACATTTTATTATAGCATTCCAGAGTGATTCCACCAAATTATAGTACAATTAGCATTAAGATTATCAGTTTTTTTGTGTCCCACTGACTCTTTACAATGTCATGTGACACAAATTTTTAAGACCAATCCTGATTACTAAAGATGTAATTAGTTATGGCATGATTTAAGTTTAACACTTTCAATTAAATCAATTTTGGACAATGCTGCTTTAATAAAGGGCTTCAATTTCCAGAGCATGATAAGGATATTAGCCTGCTTAGGTTTCAAAACCAGTAGAAACTGATTGTGAATAATTCTCACAAAAGTTAACTGGAAAAGTACTAAGGTGGTCAAAAAATTCAGAGAACATCTGGAAATAAGCCTGGAGTGGGAATCAAATAGAGTTTGTGACAGTCAGTCTGCTGCTACAGAATGATCTACTTACAGAGCTACCATTGCTGGCACCACTTTAATCATTGGTCTCCTTCTGACCCAGTTTACACTCTGTGTTATTAGTTAAACCAGTAGACTTCCCACTCAGCTTCAGTCAGAGTGAAAGTCAAAATCTGATTCTGAAATTTTGTTTCATTCCCTCAAGAATCAAACTGCAAATCCCAGGTATCTCATTTACCAGTTTAATTCAGGCACCACATGCTAAATGTAAAAGGGAGAAGAAAGAAAATACATGAGAAAGCCCTGTGGGTTCTAAAGTGGCAAGAGCTATTAAGATTGCATAAGTACATGAAAGCCAAACTTGAGAATAATTAATAAGAAAAGCAAATTAAATACAGATACTGTATTTTAAAAAAAAGTTAATGTGAAGCAGCATAAGTAAAAAAAAAGTATTTTCTATTTACTAAAACAGTTTCATAGAAAGGAATAAATTTGAGTTGTGGGGATAGCAAAAAGAGAAACTGTATAGCATTAGATCTAAAATTTGAAGTTATTTAATTCAAAAAATAAACTAAGTTTACAATTCCAGTATTTAAAAATGTTTTGAGAAACACTTCTGAAAGAAGTGAGAGACTACTTCTCAATTTATGAGGCAAATATAAAACTCTTACCAAAATTTCATGAAGACATTAAAAGAAAAATTACACAAGTTTATCTCAGAAGTTTATTCCACTAAAATTCTGAAAATATTAATTTAAAACATCAATATGTAAAAACACATATTATTATTACTAGTTGGCTATTTCCTCAGGAATATAAAATTAGTCGAACATTCATTTTTTTTAAATTCAGTTTATTGGTACATTTTAAATATACATACTGATATGTGTATTTATCATAGGGAATTTGTCCCCTTTCATGACATATTTTGATTCTTCTTTTATTTCAATCCCCTGTCCTCCCTTCAATTCACCTTCCCATCTCTATTTACAAAAAATTGTTTCCACTTCATTCTTTTTTTGTTTTGTTTTTTGTTTTTGTTTTCCTTTTCCCTTCTTTCCTTTCCCTCTTTCCCATTATAGTTTCCCTTTCCTTTTGAGCAATTTCTTCCTTTTTCACAATATCTTATACATTTTGGTCCAGCAATAGCTAATAAACTTGTGAAACAATGAAAAATTTTACCAAAGGTGAAAAACAAATCAAAGATATTAGTTACCTAATTCTATTTAACATTATGCTGGAAATTCTCACCTGTGCAATAAGACAAGATAATTATAATTATATGAGAGACATAAAGATAAAAAAATTATTAAGATACTTATTTGCAGATTACATTTTTGCATAAATAGAAAGTTCTGGGGCTGGGGATACAGCTCAGTGGCATCAGGGCCTGCCTGGGTAGTGCAAGGTTCTGAGTTTGATTCCTGGTACCAACAAAGAAAAGTAAGTGCTAGGCAAATTATAAAAAGCATGCTCAAATAGATCACTATGCAAAATGAATTATTTTTCTATATATTAAACAGGATAAATAGAAATGAAAATAAAAATTAATAGCATTTACAAATTATTCAAACATATAAAATACCTAGTAGTACATTTAACAAAGTTCTGCCAAATACAAAACTGTATTTAGAGAAATTTTTAAAAATTTTTAAAGATCTTAAATATTCATGTTTTAGCACATAAAAATTATTAAGGTATTCATTTTCCCCAAATTCAATTATACTCAATTCAATGGAATTACAATAAAAAGTATAATAGAGTATTTTACAAAAAATAATGTAATATTAAAATTTATATAGGGATAGATAATTGTAAATTCATAGTAATCGTGATAAAGAATACTGTTAGATAATTCAACTGTCTACCTTCAAAACGTACTGAAAAGCTCCACTAACCAAGGCATTGTCGTATTTTTCTAAATATAAATAAAGTAAACCAATAAAAGTAGTCAGAAAGACTCATGCACATATGTTTAACTGATTTTCAACTAAGTTGTCAAATTAATTCAGTGATAAAAGAAAGGATCTTAGTACTGGAAAAACAGATGTTCATATAATAACAAAAATAAAAATAACTTCAATCCCTACTTCATTCTACATGCAAACATTAAATTGGGATACATCATAACTCCAAGCATAAGATCTTGAACCATTTCTACAAGAAATAGGACACATTCTCAGCAGTCATTGTTTTTCAATGACTTAGACATGACACAAAAACTACTAAAAATGAAATCTAAATTCAGTGAAGTAGGCTTATAAAAATTATGATTGGTTGAAGAGAGGGTGGGGAATGGGAAAAAAAAAGAATCAGGTTATACCATGTATGAGTACAAATTCCCTATAATGATTCTGATCATTTTGTGCATGTAAAATGTACCAATAAGCCTAATTAATAAAAACTATAATTTCTGCTTAGCAATGACCATGTTAAGAAAAATAACAGATCAGCTGCAGACAAGGAACTGATTGCATTACACGCATTTGACAAAGATTCATAATGATTAATGACTTGTAACTCATACAAATCAACAATGAAAAGATAAATAATACAATTAAAAATGCTTTAAATTTTTTGCACTGACACTTCACTAAACAAAATAAGTGAACAGCCAATAAATGCACAAAAAGCTGTTTTACAGTATTATTAGGAAAATTAACTTCAAAGAATAATGAATTACCACTTAACATATGTCGAAGTAGTTAAAATAAATGAGAGTGTCAAAATCAATTGCTGGAGAGAAGTGGAGCAACTGTAAGATTTATTATTGTTAATGGAAATGTTAAATTGTACTACTGTGTAAAATTATTTGGTAGAGTTTTTCTAAAGTTAAAAGTATGAATATTCCTAGGTCCAGAAATCTTCTCTGCAGTATTTATTTAAGGCAAATAAAAATATATATTCACAAAAAAAATTTTGTAAAATATTCACTGTTGCAATGTTTTTCATTTATAATTGAAAAAACTGATTTCCTGAACTGTCAATAAGTTAACAAATTTAAAAAATATAGTATAATCACACAGAGCAATAAAAATGCCCAAACTAATTATGAATGTAGCAGCAAAGGTAAATCTCCAAATCAATACGTTGAATAAAATAAAGCAGATACAAAATAATATATTACTTTGTGGTTCCATTTAATTATGAAGTCTGAAAATAGATGAAACTAACCTATGACAAGAAACTATGAAATATCTCTGGAAGAGAAAATTTACAATAAAGATAAGTTATATGTGTCCCATGGTTCCCATGTCTTATTTTAGATGACAGATTTATTGTTGAATAAAGCTGCAGAAACAAAATAATCTGAACACAATATATGCATTTAATTACATGACTATTAAACTTCAATAAGAATTATATAAAATAAAGAATATAATACTTGGTAAGTTTGTATTGATAAACTTAGGCTAATTGATATGGATGATGACCTTACTTCCAGATGTTATAGAAAAGAGAAATGCAAAAGGAAAAGTCACTAGATCAAAATATATGCTTTCAGGAGAAGATGAATTTGAAGATAACTGATTAAGGGTAAGAGTGATGAGGGTCATTTGCCATAAGAGTTCTATAAGCAGAGTTGACATACAACAAGGATTTGGTTTAGGTCCATGGAGATAAACAGTGTTGAAGAAATTTCTGTGAGCTAGAAATGATGAGAGTAACAAGGCAGAGATAGCATTGGAAAGAACACAACATGTTTTCTTATCAGCCTAGAATTAAAGGAAAAACTCTACATGGGGACATATAGTATAGTATATTGCAATATTTGAAAATTATAGACACAAAATAAAGGATGCTTATCTTGTAATGTGTGATCAAGCCATCTTCAAAGACCTAAGAATTTATGTAGGAGGGATTTCAAAGCTATATAACTGAGAGATGTATGTGCTATAGATATAGACAGGTGTAAATATGGACTTAGATGTAAGTACACGTATGGATATAATATTTATTTATTCCGTTAACCTTTACCCAGTCATATGCTAGTTTTGGAATGGAATGCATGGAATATAACAGGGAAGAATGCAGCTCTGATCCCTCTTCTCATCAACCTGTAAGAGAGACACAATGGAGAGAGAAAAAAGAGAAATTAAAAAAATTTTACTGATAAAGAAACATAAACTAATCTGCCTCCTGGGGATGTGCGACCAGTGCAGACTCCTGGAAGAGAATGAGAATGGGCCCCTCAAGGACCCACCCCTCTGGGCCTGAGCGGCTCCGACCACAGGACAACTAATCTGCCTTCCAGGGGACTGTGCAACTGGCGCAGACTCCAGGAAAAGAATGAGAATGGGCCCCTCGAGGACCCACCCCACTGGGCCCGAACAGCACCGGTAAGTGGGCTTAGAATCAAGGACAACCGCCCCACTCCCGTAAGCAACCTGCTGGTTCGGAGGTCTGGCTAAATTGATAGCAACTAAGGAACATTAAGCAACTAAATGCTAGTATTGTTTTGTTAATTTTGCAGGCCAGGCCTGGGGTTGGCAACCTGAGCCTCTCTTTGGAAGATGACAGTAGGCAATGTAGCAAATATGGGGGATTTTCTTCTGTCTTGTCTTCAAGGCCCAATGTGGTTCTCATTGTTTTGTTTTACTCTGATTATTTCTTTTTTGCTTTATTTTATATTCTATTTTTATTGGTTTTATTCTGGGTTTTTTTTGGTTCAATTCTACTATAACTGTTGGGATGGTCAGCTATTCTCAAGGTAACAAAATACACTATAGTAGCTATTGTTTTCATAGTATCTTTCTTCAAAGTTCTGTACCAGTTCTGCTGCTTTGTTTTGATTGACTTTGTTCTGTTATGTTCTGTTGGATTTTACTATCTCTAAAATAAAAAAAGACTAAAAATAAAAGAAACATCAATTTATAATACAAAACATTTAAGTTTCTATGATTCTCTAGAAACAACTCAGAATCTAAATTTTTAAAAAGTAGATAATAATGGATTAACTTGGAAAATTTAATTGACTCTACTTATCTGAAAGTGAAGGAGTATAATTCTACAATGCTGCACACTCAAAAAAACCATACCTACTCAAGATGATATCTACAGGAACATAAAATTTACTCTTCTTAAATGTCTCAGGATCTCCTTCCTTTTAGATTCTCATTATTTAAAGCATTCTTCCCCACAGTCCTCAAATTAGAAGGATTAGTTTAGGAAAATTTAAAACTGATGTAAAAAACTGAATCTGTTAGAGTTTTTCTATAAAATATTTAAAATTAGTCACACTTTCCAATATGAATTTTTAGATTGTTCAGGAATAATATTATTTATATACTCATCAAATATTTTAATACCTCAAGAAAATAAGTGTCAACTTTATTAATAAAGTATATGTATGATAGTTTGCTTATGTTTACATTAGGTCTCCTGCTCTTAATAAGGTTTATTGTTGAAAGAAAGGATAAAATCAGAATTCTGGATGGAAAAGCAAGATAAATATATGTATGTATTCATATTTATATTTCTGAAGGTTTAGGAAAATTTGATTTCTGTGAAGAAAAAGTAAAAAAGAATATAGAGAATGTCAAGTGGTGAAGACAAATTTGACTGTTTTCACAATAAGTTTGCCAGAAAAACTATTCCCAAGGAAGTAATACTGAAGCATTCATCTGAATAAGACAAGAATACATGTGACTACTTGGTAGCAACTTAAAAAAGCAAAGAACTTTTTTCCTGAGATATTTTGGAAGCATTTGAGAAATGGTATCTTAGTTACTTTCTACTCACAGGGACAAAACCCACCTACAATTTAAAGAAGTTTCTTTTGGCTCATGGTTTCTAGAGGCTCTCCATTCATAGCTGGCTGGTTCCAAGGCAAAAAGGATACAGTTGAAGGATCTGGAGGAGAAAGCTGTTCACGTCATGGTGGTCAGGAAGCAGAGAACAATGGGAGGAACCAAGGAGAAAGATGTACCCTTCCAAGTTACACCTCCAGTGACCTGCTTCTAACCAGGTCCATCTCCTAACAGCACATTCAGCTGCTGAATTTATTAGCAAATGAATTCGCTGAATCCATTCACCTTCCAAAAGCTTCACCTCTAAGAGCATGTGAGTTTTGGGGGACATTTCGTATCTAAATCACAACATTCCACCCATAGCCTCCAAAAGACTCATGCACATCTCTTTATGAAAAATGCAGTTAGTCCATTTCTAAGTCACCAAAGTTTTAATGGCTCCAGTATTGCTGAAAAGTCCAAGTTCAATGTCTCTCCTGAATCTCAGGGCAAACTCAGCTGTGAGCCCCTTTAAAAAATCAAAATGAAAGTTACAAATGCTTCCAATAGAGAGTGATACAGGATAAACATTCCCATTGCTAAAATGAGAAATAGGAGGATATAAAGGAATAAGATCAAGGCAAGACTGAAATCCAGTCAGGTGAACATTAAATTCTATAGCTCCACATCCAGTATCTTGGATAAGTTGTGGCAACATCTGAGGTTCAAAGGACTTTGGTGGCTCTGCTTCTATGGCATAGCCAGTTGCAACCCTCAGAGACTCTCTTGGATTTACTTGGTTTACTGCTTGAAGTTTTTCTCAGATGTTCCATGTTTCTGTTTTCTTCAACTTCTCCTAGGATATCCATTGCACTACCGGTTACAGTGTCACTGCTATACATATTGCTCTCCCAGGGGCACACTACCTGATCTCCTAAGCCTTCTTTTGAATTATGGGTGGAACCCTCCCGCATTCCACATCTCTTGCATTATCCATGGTTCTCAATCCAGCAACCCATGGATGGCTGCAAACAGGCAGTACTTAGATGGCAGAGCACCATAAAATTAATCCTGAGGAACCAATTTCCCTGATAGCCCTTCTCAAGCAGGGTGTCCAGGGGCTCTACGCACTTACTCCTTGAAGGGTGGGGGTCTTCATGATTTCTGACATGTCCCCAGGGCATCATTTCTACTGTACTAGTGCAAAGTACTTGACATTTTCAAAAATGTTAATCTTTTCAAAACCAGACTCTCCTTTGCCTCAGCTTTGCAGATTCTTCCTTTCTGGCAAAACTCCAGACTTTTCAAGTGGATTCTTTTTCATGATGTTCATTGTAAACCTGGCTGAAAGTAGCCAGGGGTAGTACAGATAGTTTATTGAGAACTGAGAAATTCTCTCCACTCTATGTACTTTAGTTCAGATGACACCCCTTAAGAACATTTCATATAATTCCAGACCAAAGAAAATGCTCTCCCTTTCCTTTTTACCTTCCTTGCTCTTAGCCAAAGAGTCTAATTTATCTGCACAGCATGCAGTGTGCCTTCTTGTCATCCTCGCATCATTTCTTTATCCATGATCTTCAATAAATGTAGCTACTTTTCCCTCATTTTGCAATTCTTTGCCTTCCATACACAAGAACTTGGAATCTACCTGTTGGATCAATCACCTGGTAATAGAAGTATACATGCCATAGCCTGAACATTGGTCTGCATGGAAATATCCTCTACCAGATTAATCAGTCCACCACCCTCAATCTCAGTCACCCACAAAAATCTCAGGACAACGGCAAAGTGTAGACAAGCTTCTGCCAGAGCACAGAGTGTATGACTTCCAACCAGACCATCAAGGTAGTTCCTGAGCCTGGCCTTTACTATGTGCATTTCTATCAACATTCTGGTCTCCCAAGCTCCAACCAGAATCGCACCTCAAACTTGGTTTGCAGCACATTTGGTCTTCTCTAATGGAGATCTCTAAATCTTTCCAAACTCCTCCTGATAAACATTCGTATCTGAACCACATTTTCAGGTATTGTCATAGCAAAACTTCTGTCTTGGTACCAAAATCTGTCTTAGGTTACTTTCCCATGACTGGGACAAAGTACCAGACACAATTTGAAGGAGAAGAAGGTAATTTTGGCTCATGGTTTTTGGCTATGGTTTTAGTCATATTTGGCTAGCTTTAAGGTAGGAAGAACATGGAAGAAGGGTCTAGTAGAGAAAAGCTGCTCATGTCTTGGCAACCAAGAAGCAGGGAGCAAAGAGAGAACCTAGAGAGGAGGATACACCCTTACACACTGATGACCTGCCTCTAACTGGACCCCGGCTCCTAACAGCACACTCAGCTGCTGTACTTACTAGTGGATAAACCCACTGATAAATGAAGCACCCGCATGGTCCACCCGCGTTTCAAAAGCCCTCTCATTGAACACATGCGATTTTGGGGACATTCTAGATCTAAACCATAACAAATGGTAAAAAAGATATTGATTCAGTGCTTTAAGAAATTGCCCACAAGACAAGGATGAGCCAGATTGTGAAGAACTATAGTGTGTCTGGAAGTTAATAGAGGAGAGGGAGTTTCATTATTAAAAGATAACTCTGGGACTGACCATGTAAGACAGTTGCCTTGGGAAAGGCCTTGGATTCAAACACCAACCAAATAATAATAACAATAATAATAATAATAACAACAACTCTGGAAAATTTATGGAGAAACTAATTCATAAAAATATTTTAAACTAAGTTTGTGCAAATTCTGAAAGAGAAAGAGTATTGTGACATTGACTAGAATCCCAGAGATAAAAATTATGAGAAATAGTCATACATGCCATTTGTGAATAGCACAAGACATGTGCATGGAAAGTGAAATCAAGAAATGATGTAAGGATAGTTCTCATATTTTTGTTTTATAATATGAAACAAAATATATGATTACTGGGTGATCCAAGACCTAGAGATGAAGACCTTCCATCCTGTCTGTACTTGAAGTTTGTTAACTCATCTCAAATTTTCACTTTTGATTCTTACCATGTATTGCATATTGACTTAATAAGCCAAATGTCTGAAGCAGTTTAATTTGGTTTGGGAGCAATTCTCTTCTGTGACATCTGGGATAGTCTGCGTAATAACACACTTGAAAACTACTATTGCCTCAAGGTAATTTTCATATGGCAGAGGAACAACAAGGCAATAACTAGAGGAATTTTAAAAGAGCATTTAAAATTTATTATTAATTCTGTTTTTGATTGGCATTTTGCACATGCATATATCACAATGTGATGTTTTATTTCATGTATTCATTGATAATCCTCAAATGCAGGAAATTGATATATCATTACCTTAAACTTTTATCATGTATTTATGGAGAGCTGATTCAGAATTTTCTATTTTGAGATACACAATGTTTTATTGTGAACCATATGCATTCTGCTGTGTCAAAGAACATCAGAAGTTATTCCTCTTTTCAGACATTATATACTTTGACCAATTTCGCCCTCCTTCTATCTTTTTATGAAGTGATGTAACTTTATTTTTAACTGTTAGTAAAATCCGTTAATGAGGGTACGTGATGATGAAAATTAGAGAGAGAGATGAACTTGTTTTTACACAAAACTCTGCACACAGTTATTCATAAGGTCTTTATGCATAATTGTTCTAAACTGAAAACAACTTAAATGTCCTTCCATGAGTGAATAGTTAAACAAAATATTAACATCCCTATCTTGAAATATTAAGTAGGCATGAATTATCGATACATTCAAAAATTTGCATCAGTCTCACAAAATTACAAATTTTTGCTGGGCGTGGGAGTACATGCCTGTACTCCCAGCACTCAGGAGGCTGAGGTAGAATGATTGCTGAGAGTCCCAGTCACTCACTACAAGGTGAGTTCAAGGCCAGACTGAACTGCACAGTGAATAGTGAAACCCTGTCTCAAAGAGACAAAAAAATTACAAATTTTTTAAATAATGATTTAGTCATCTACATGATTATATATTTCATCCATAACTGAGGTGTAAGAAAAGGGCACAAAATGAAAACAATGCCATGGAAACCATCATAAAGCCATAATAATCACATATAGCTGTCTCACAGTATTTATAAAAATTAAATAATAAAATTGAAAAATTTTTCATGATTAAAACTCTCAGCAATATAATACTAAAAAGCTACTTCAATTCTAACGCATCTATAAAATATTGACTATGAACAACCTAGGTAATGATCAAATGTTGAGTATTCTTCCTTCAGACTGAGAGTCAGACAAAGATGACCCAATATCATTTTTTTCTATTCACCATTATATGACAGATGAATAGAATATGCCCTCACATTAGGTTAAAATATATGTGTGAACATAACTGTGATGTCATCGCTTCTTTTTAAATAAAAAAACAAGTAGTAGATCTATGTAGTTTATTATAGTACTCAAATACAAAAAATGTCGTTTGTGATATGAATTTCTCAAAATTAAATCAAACCATACAATACAGTTAAAAAATAAATTTATTCCACTAACTTTTTCTGTTTTAATCTACTTTTATATTATAGTAAGACATGCCAGATATAAGCCAGTACCAAAGGAATGCCACAATTAGCTAGTCGTCTTTCTCATCCTTCAAAAGCAAAAAGACTTTTCATGAATTCTTTCTAGTAAACAAAATAGTTTTAAAAAAGCAAATTAGGAAAGGCACTGTGATTTCACAGATTAAGGACAAGTTAATATCAGATTGTAGTCCTTATTCAAGATGATAATATCTTACCTCTCCGTAGACAAGAACTACAGAACTTTGACATGTAGGGTTTATAAAACTCTCAGAACACAGTCAGGTGTACTGCATCCTGAAAGTGGCATTTATGTGGCTGCAGAAAATTTCCAGTACTCATTCATGGTCAACAGAGAGTTCTAAAAAATGCTGACCAGAGGGTCAGGTCCCAGACAATGGACACAGACTTTACCTAAAGATATGCTGGAGAATGACAGATATCTTTATGGAATTACTGACATTTGAAGATAGAAAGAATTCCAGAAATCAGCCACTTTTCAAAAAATGTGTTTATTTAAAATTTATTTTATTTAAACTTACAGATAAAGTTGCATGTATCATGTAAGTTCTACTATATATAAGGGCTGAATTTAATTTATTAATATTTGCCTTACCTCACAACACTATTTGTTCTGTAGTGAGCACACCTATAATTGACTGTCTTAGCATTTTTGAGAAGATAATACATTAATATTAACTGTAGGTATCATGTTGTACAATAGATCTGTTGAACACACTCTGCCTAACAGAAATTTTATATACTTTCACCAACATCACCTCCACTATTTTACTTGTTTGAGTTCAGTTTCTTTAGATTTCAAAAATGAATGAGATTATTCAGTCTTTGTCTTTCTGGGTCCAGTGTACTTGACAATATGTTCCACGTGCAATTCAAGATGGATCACAACTCTTGGTCAAGGACAGAAACAAAAGAGAAAGCTGAGGTAAAACTCATATTTTTTCATGCTCATCCAATTGTTTAGCCCTCAAGAGCAAAATGACAGCAACCATGTGCAAAACTTCAAGTGCAGTTGCATAAATTCAACTCATGAAGTAATTGGCAGCTGCAACTAGTGGCTGTATGTGGCAACTTCATTCAGAGATATTCTACTCCATAAAATATTGAAGAGGGACCAGGTGCTGCATTCACATGAATGCTTGGAGAAATACATTGTGGTAGCATCATATCAACTCAGATCATCCAACCTGGAATACAGGAAAGTGTCTTTTTTTTTTTATTTAAGAGAAAAAAGACACAGAAAAGAAAGACAAAAGCAAAAGAGACAAACAAATGACAACAGCAAAACCAAAACAGTAATATTATAAGTTTACAAAACAAGATGATAAGAACTTGACAATGGTTGCAATATTGCATATCGTTACCTTCAACATGGTTGTTTACATTAACAGGTATAGACATGTAAAACTGATCTAATCATATGAGCATTAACCATTCTTTCTCAATAACTAATACATTCATCAGTATAGTCATTTTAGCTATCTTACATATACATACATACAGATTTATATCTTTTTCCTTTTCCCTCTTCTTTCCTCCAAAGGAAAGTGTCTTTGATTGAGTGACTGATGAAGCAGAGCTACATGGAATGGGAATTTTCACTTGAATACAGTAAAGGACAGTATTTTTGCCACTGATTAAAAAATGCTAGAACATATTCTCTTTATACCTATTGTCTTAGCTTGAGAAAATTAGAATCCATTTCATGAGTGATTGATAAATTATTTGAATATTGCACAAAATACATATCTTTTCCTTGTCTTTCTCTTTAGTAATGTCTTCACATCAATAATATCAGGGGGGATACATTACAATATTCACAGATCCTGTGTACCTTTGCATTTATAGACCTCTTTCTCCATAAAAATATTAAAATTATGTTTTAAAGTGCATTAATATAAAATTACAACATTAACTGTATATTAAAACACTTTTATTTGCCTAAAATTAATGTTTTCTATGAAATTTTTAAAAATCAAAATACTTTCATGAGCCCCTATGGCTACTGTGAGGCTAACGCACTGTATTAAGCAGGCAAGTTGGCCCTGAAAGTGAGGAAACATATCTTGCCTTAGTTGCAGCAAAAATCTATTGGATTTCATAATCCACAAAACCAGGAATTCAATCCCTGTTTAAATACCTTCAGTTTCTCATCAGGAAGAGCACTTGCTTAATAGAAAATGTTCTTAATCACCTCACCATATTCAGAGCTTAAAATGACTACAGAAAAACAGATCTATTTTAGAGATGGATGCTACTCAACAGCAAGTGAAACTGATGCGCATTAGCTCTTGGCATAATAGTTCCACTCTTCTCAGCATAATCATGCCTTATTGAAAGCATGAGAGAAAAGTCAGAATTCAACTGGTAAGTTTAACAACAGCAAAACCCACCTTACTTTGATATAAAATTGTGCTTATGTATATGTTAAGCATTACAGGGTCATCTTTTTATTCCACATTACTTATAAAGATAGGAGAAAAAATGTTCTTGCTGTGTGCATATAGAAAGAGAGTTAAACTAATTTTGTGTCAGTAAGTCACCTATCACTTATTACTTTCAGCATTTCTCTTGGGAAAATCAAGGTTAATTGAACCAAGAAAAAAGCTCAATGGAATAAAACAACAGGCAAAGGAGAAAAATGGTGATTTAATTTCTCTGGAGTCTACAATTATTGTTGCTTGATATAAATAATTGATAGCTCTATCTCACTCATTTTTGAGCATTTTTAGTCTTTTATAATAACTACAGTAACAACAAATCTTACTTTTAAATACATTAAATATTCAAAATTGTGAACGCTCACAGTTATAAACTCGTGCTCCTGTGGAAGTTAGATAAGTGTGTTCAAGATATCTTTTGTTTTTAAATTTATGTAAATCTGACTATATTCGCACAACACAAAGAACACAGGGGTAAATGTCTGTTTTATTTTTTTCTAATTTTTTTTAATATAAAATACTTCTAGGGCCCTTAATACCATTTTGGAGTGTACAGGATGATGAAGTGCTGCATTAAATCATCTCTGGAGGTGTTTTGGCCTCTATTCTTATGGCAGTAGCTTCAAATTTCTCCAGTTGTCTGTCTCATAAAAGATTTAACAGGAATCAGGTGCAATAATAAGGTGAACTTCTGGTTGAATGACACTTAGCACTTTACTCCAGAGCCCAATCATATTCTATTCATTAAACAGAAGAATATTTTTAAATCTTCACATAACATCCAGTAGATATGCACTCTAAATTCATCTATTTCTTTGACCTTTTCTTGTTGATCTGGGTCTGACACTTCATCTGGGTTAGGTCATAAGTGATAATCTTCCATTTTGGCAGTAGACTATAGGAAAACATATCAGTGAGAGAGAGGATAAAATCAAGGTGTAGAATAAAATAAAAATTACATTCCTCACTGAAGAAATTTAAATTGATATTTTTGTTTTTCCATTTTAATGTTGTTTTGTTTGTCTTTGGTTTTCTATCACCAATATGTCACCAATATAATTACTATATAGTTCTTATTAAAAAGTTATGTTTTGCTTCCCATTGTTTGATCCATGATTATTTCACAATAAACATTTTAAATTTTATGAAGTGTATTATAATTCTATGTCATTCTTGCAGCATGAAATAGAAGTTTTTCTGCATAGTCATCGTGACTATATTAATAAGTTAATAGCTTGAGCTTTTAAGGCATTGTAAGAATTAACTAATTGTGTCAACTGGTGTAAAAAAAGCCCAGAGAAATCGACTCAGTATAGTTTTGGGTGTGGAAGAGCCACCCAAGAGAGGATTTATGCCAGAATATCATAAAAGGAGGAAGGCTCACTTGTGCTTCTTCGTTGCTTTTTTTGTTGCTGTTGTCGCTATTTGTTTTGTATAGGGAATCAAACTCATGATTTTGTTCTTGCCAGGCAGCTGCTGAGCTGCTGAGCTATACACCCAGCACTTCTACTTCTCTGGAGGAGCTCAGGTCTTCACCTTCACTGTGGAAGTCCTCTCCTGGCTTCCAGCACAGACTTTTCAGCCTTCTGTTGCTACCCTTTGGTCTTTTGATGTGGACACGACAGTGAGCTCCAGGCCCCTGACTGGATCCTTTGGATCTCCAGGCAAGGACAGCACCTCTGTCCGCTCTTCCACACCTGACTCTGGGCAGCCACTGTAAACCAATCTTGTAAATTCTTATGCAGTTGTCTTGCTTTAATTTGTTTTTCTAGTAAGCACTATTTTATATAGGTATGGTCCATTTTTATAAATAGTATATTCTGATTAGAACAGAAATGATGAGTAAATACAATAAAAAATAATAGAAAAGCAAATATCTTCTCACCATATCCAGGTAAATTCTATACCTGATAAGATACGGGAAGGAAAATATGACTATATATTTTTCTGTTACAAATATTCCTGTTACAGTTTTCTGGCACAGTAGAGAAACAGAAGGAAAAAGAAGGCCTTTTTATTTGAGGATGCGGAGAGGAGAGGAGCCCACATCCAGCGGGGGTCTGGCTTTCTTCCCCGACCAGATACAGAGAGGCAGAGGGTTATGTGACCTCTGATCGTAAGTGGTGCATAGGGCGGGCATTGATGACGTGTAAGGAACTGATTGGAATGTTCTTCATGTACAAACAGGAAAAAAATGTATTAATTTGAGCCAAAGGGGAAGAAGGAGGATAAATGTTCCCACTTTGGCCTTCCGCCATACTAGACCATCGCCATAATTGTACAATAATTTATACTAGGGCAAGAACTTTTCAATTCCCCTATAAATTCTTGGACTGCCTTGTCTCTGATTCAATTCACAAGAAATATAACATTTTATTTTAATCAAAATCAGCTATCTGTTACATCACTAAGGTTTTTTATTATTATTTTATGTCTTTAATGTGTGCCTCTTAAAAGAAAAATGTAAGGTAATTTTGAAAGTTATAGTACAGAAAAAGTTTGCCACAAACTTATTAAGGTAGCAAAAGACCATTGGATTCCTTTTTTTTTTTAATTGCCCATTTCCTCAGAAATTTGTTGAAATCATTTTTTTGGTTACTTTCCTCTAGCATTTTGAGAAAGATTTAAATATGTGTGCCTTTCCTTATAAGGGTGTAATATATAACACCTCTAGTGAATGCCTGAAAGTACAGAGAGTATGCACATCTGTTTTCACGTGTGTCTGCATGTGTGTTTGTGGATGTAGATGTACGTGTATGCATATGTATGTATGTGCAGCATGTTCTCATACATGCATATCTATGGTAAAATATAGCTTATAAATTAGGCACAGCAAGAGAATAACAACTAACAATAAAATAATTATTATAATTTATTATAATAAAATATATGAATGTGCCCTTCCCTGCTTCCTAAAACATCTTATTATACTTGAATAAAAATTTTATAGCTCTTGAAATATCTGAGTCTTTAGGATCACTCATTTCAACTTGTTACCATTATTAAGCAAAATAAGGATTATTTGAACACAAGCAATGCTTTAAGATAAAATGCTAACAAAGAAGATTGCTAAGTGCAGGTAGTGAATACAGTGTTGATAAATTAAAATGATGACTCACATTAGTGGATGGTTGCAATGGGACGTGATGAGGTTTCATCATGCTACTCAAAATGATGTGCAACTTACAAGTCATGTATATTTTCAGACCCGAAACTAAGAAAATGAAAGTGAGGCCAAAGGGAGACTACTTACTGTACTTAAGATCAATTGCAGGCCTTCAAATGAAACATTGCTTGAATATTCTTTTCCAGAATGATGGTGGACTTGAATAGTTGACATAATCCCAAAAGAATGATTACCCTTAGGCATCTGGTTGAAATTCAGAACTTTGCATTTCTATTTGAGATTTAATACTCTGTTTCTAATCAGAATTGGCATGAACCATTTCCGTGTCTCAAATTTGCAAATTGAGGGATGATTAATGAATAATCATAAATATTGCAGAAACCTAGGAGACCATGTGGTCTGGTTTCTCATCAAGTTAAAATATCTACTGCAAACTCAGAACATAATCATCAAGGTTTTATTTATATAATCTACATAACAATGTCTTCCTGGTTAAATATTAAAGCCACAATGGTGACAGCTAGATACATGTTTAACCTCCACTCCCTCACACTCTTACCATCACTGTGAGGTCAGCAAAAGATAGAATCCAGGACCCTAAAGTGTTAGAGCAAGAAGCAGGAAAATGAAAAGTTTCATCACCTTTTCCTGGAAAAACAAAAAGTGCACCTTTAGAATAAGGATATTGAAGTATATAAATTAGTTTAAAATATTACATAAAGACAATAATATCTAAGGTGTAAATTTTAAGTAAGTCCTAAAAAAAGAATAAGAATTTTATGTTATTAAATGTATCAGTTAAAATTATTTATTACAGAAGACAGAAGGAGAAAAAAATCAGTAACCTCAGTAGGAAAGGATTATTAGATCCCACAGAAGTAGACAATTATAACCATTTACAAACAGGATGCATATATATTTATAATATATATATATATATTTACATCACATTTTCTTTATCCATTCATCTGTCAATGGACATATGGTCATTTCCAATATTTAGCAATTATGAGTTGTGTGGCATAAATGTGGGTTATGCATTATGCATGTATCACTGTTTTTTGATATCCTTAATTCTCTTGAGAAGATAGTCAAAAGAGGTATGCCTAAATCCTAGAAACATCCTGTATGTCCTTCAACAGATGAATAAATAAAGAAAATTTTATATATATACTTAATGAAGTACTGCCAAGGCATAAGGAAGGGTAAATTTGAATATTTTTTAGAAAAATGGGTGCACCTTGAGAACATAATGCTACATGAAATAAATCAATTACAGAAGAGTAATAATTGTGTTGTTTCTATTATGTAAGAAACCAAAAATGTATGTAATTTTAGAAGCAAAATGAATAGTAGATAATACGGGACAGAGAAGTAGACGTTTTGCCAAAGGCAAAGGGATCTAGGGGTGGTGCGGGGTGGGGGGAAGTGAGGGGAAAGACAGAGAAGTAAAAGGATTTAGAGCACTGTGTACTAATTTCCCACAAGAAATTTTTCATTATGTATTGCAAATATGTGCGAATGAAAAAATTTAAAAATAGAATATGGAATTCTCTTCACCTGAGCAAACTAATCAGTTATCTTGAAAGTCAAAATTATAATTTAACATCAGTGTACATTTAGTATTAGTGTCTAGCAATTTGTACTTAAGAATTAGTATTAGTACTTGTGTCTATGCAAGTTGTATGGATGCAACAAATATGTGTCATTATACTTAAAGAAAACTCAGGAAAAATGACATGCTTTTATCCATTGAAACACTCTGTTTATTGACCTTAAACAATAAGGTTGAATTAAATTTCTAAATTTGAGAAAAAGATCTAATTTACATTTTCTCTGATTTGTATATGTTGCAGCTTGATGCATTTGACAAAATTCTGGTAACCTGAGTTCAAAGATCAGTAAAGCAGCACTTCACTAAAATGATGACAAAGGTTATCACTGTTTACGTTCTTCCATTGGTTCTCATAAGAGTTAGCAAACATATTAACATAGGAGCAGCTTCCCTCAGTAGAAAATTTTCTATCAATGCAGACATTGCCCTGGAATTCCTCGAACAGGAGAAACTATCAGAGAATGTCTCTAATGGATGATGCCTGTGTAGCAGACCAAATATTTTCTCTGAAGAGCAAATAACTTAATTATTTCTATCATTACAATGAAATAGCTACAAGTTACCAAACTACATATGAAACTCACAGATTTATCTAAGAAACTTAAAAGTTTGATATGCTATTTAGAGAGGAGAAACAAAGTTAAAAATATTTAGGGATATGAAAACATTACACAGGTAAGTCAACATAATTTTTTTTACAAACTATAATATATATTTGAGCTATTTTCCCACAAACAGAGAATTAGACATTAGACAGATGAATAAAGGACCATGAGTAGTTAGAAACTGTCACAACTATTTGCTGAAGTCACTTACTTTAAGTAGATTTGTCTATTTTAGATCTTAATACACTTTATTCTCGGGTATTATAGTATTACACTCTCCACTAGGCACTTAAATGCATTAGCATCCCCCTTTATTATAGTTATCACAGAAATATAAAATGGAACATGATTATAATTCAGTTTTGTGCACAACAGAGGCAGTTCTTTAGCCAACATATTGGAAAAAATAATTGTCAAGTATTTACTTAAGCACTTTCAGTGGTGGGGAACTTATTATACAGTGTCTCTCAAATCAACATAGTCTATAGCTATATATTTATAATTTTCTAAGTCTAGATAATGTACTGAATACTATTTTAAGGTTAATTCTAAACATTAGAACTTCAAGTTTGACATGATTATCATTCAGATGTCTGATGACAGTTGTCATATTTCTTTTACAACCTAACTCCCTCTTTACCAATTTCTTCAGTAATTTTAGATGAGGTTATTTTAAATAACCCTTCTTAAGGTTTTATATTTTCCTCTAGATAGCCACAAATTATCAACTGTTATAAGGTATGACTTTCTGGAAGTATAGAAGCATTACATAATCCAGTAGTAGGCAGATAATTCTTGTGCTGTTCAAAACAGAATATATGTATCATTAGTATCTGGGTCATTAAAGAAACAGATTCCCATTTTGTCTCTGCCATTCACATTCCTATTGACTTAAGGAAAATTCCATACCACCCCAAGGATTCCAGGGAATTACTAAATTTAAATTTATTATAAGGTATTAACGTTCTTTGAACTCCAAAATGAATGGTGCCAAATAATTATAAAGTAATGGTAGTGAGATAATTTCTTTTTAACTTCTGAAAGAAGGGCTTAAAATGTTATCAGCACATTAATATTAGTGCCTCTTTCAAATACTATATAAATTGTAGCTAAAATTTTAGAAATTCTGCTTTATGAGTTTCTTCTTGGAGCCAAGTATATATTGATATTCTGAGTGATATTCATGATTGTTGCTTTAAATGTTAATTTCACTGGCTTTGCATTTCACATTTCTTCATATTTTGTTCTTTCATTTTGCTATTTCATTTCATGACAAGTAATAACACTGAACTCATTTACACTTTATTGTTAACTTTATTAAAATTTCATGAGATGACAGTGTAGTTGGTTAAGCTATGAAGGTAGCTTAGTTTGATAGAATTTCATATTTTCTCGCTGAGTAAAATATCCGTACAAATTCTTTGTGATACACAAAGACAGTTGAACACATTAAATAAATATGTGTAGGCTTATGTTGGTTTAACTAACACATGTGCTGCTAAACAATAACCAAGGGCAATCATATATTCTAAACTCTCTGAGATGGGAATATAGTAGGAAAACCTCAGAAAGTTAAAAAAAAATCATTCTTACTTTATACGTATTTCACACTGGAGTTAAAGTGATATTTCTAAATTACAAGTCTAGCTACATAAGTCCTTAGTACAAACCTTTAGAGGACAATTTTAGAGTTGCATCCATGCTCAGTTTTACCTTCAAAAATGAGGAAAAAAAATAGGTGAAAGCCAGTATATGGAAAATTTCATGACCAATGTATTACCTCAGTTAAAAGTAAGAGAAAAGTAAAATTTATACTGATTTTTATTTTTACTTTGGGTGAGTAAATTGTAGTCAACTTTGCACAGAACAGAATTTGTTGGTTTTTATTATTAATATCTACCCAAAGTAACAGAGAACACTGCACATGTACTTTGTAAATGGTACCTATTCATCTGAATGAATCTTTGAAGTAAAGACAAAAATAGTTAAGGTCTATCAGTCCTTTCAAGATAGTTGCATCACTGGAGACTTAACATTGAAATATGTACCTTGCGTTTAAAAGCAGCATAAAGAACTAGAGACTATTGTGCATACTGACATACAAATTTTGTTTATAGAAAACTTTGAAATAATTCTCATGAAGCAACAAGAAAAATTGAAATACAAATAAGAGGTCCATAGAAGTCCCTAAAATATTCATGATCTGCTACATTAATCTAGAGAAAGAATAGATTATATATCTATACTTCAAGCTTAAGCTTTGGGCACAGGTTGGATGACTTAGGGGAAGAGGCAATTATACTAGTCTATACAATTATGGGTCAAATCTTACTTAAAAATCTGATATCACCTCTGTGTGGTGTTTCCCTCCTGTAATCCCAGGATTCAGGAGGCTGCAGCAAGTGGATCACCACAAATTCAAGGTTGTCCTGAGTTGCATAGTGAATTCAAGACCAGTCTGAACTACATGGTGAGACCCTGTCTCAAAACAAACAAATAAATAAATAAACAAAAATTTAAAATGCCTGATATCATATGTACACCATTTCAGCATATCTATTGAGTAGAATGAAGAAAGAGTAGATATGCTCAGTTTCAATTATTTTAGCTGTCTCAGATTACACCTGCAAGAAAGGTTTATGCTGTATATTGAGTGTGGAATGACTACTAATGTCCTAGCAAGTGGTGGTTTTGGAAGGTGGTAGAAATCTTAAGAGGTAGGGCCAAAGGGAAGTCTGTCAGTCACTGGAGGCAGATCCAAAACGGAATAGTGGAAATGTAGCCCTTACTACATTTTATCTTTTGCTCCTGGCCTTGAGACTAAGGTTACTTGTTCCTTTCTTAGAAGAGGAGATATAAATCTGTGCCGCTGTAAGCAAGTGATGTACATTTTTAGAGGAGGTATGAAGGAAAAAGAGAAAAGTGATGGGAATAGCAAACATTGAACAAGGCATATTTTTTGATAGGTGTCTCCAAGAATGGAAAATTAAACTATTTTTGTTGCAAAACTTACAGAAAAATAATCTGTTTAAGTTAAATTGTTTTTGTATTGTTTCTTGAATTTACTCCTCTGCAGCTATTTTTATTTCTAACAATAAAAAGTTCTATGTGACTAACAGAATTTGGTGTCAACCAGTTGACAAAGTCAGATCATTACAGTTCTTCTACACTGAGGAATTCATGCCCCTGCCAGTTTCTTGGATCTGAGATTCAAAGACAAAACTATAAAACTTCTATTGCATTTGACTGGATTACAAAATAAGTAGCAGAGTTAGCCTGGATGTCAGAAAGAGACTTTAAAGTTCTGGAGGACAAAAAGCATTCCTTCAGGGGTTGCTCCAGGAATTTATCCTTCGATCTGCCTAGCATATACAAGAAAGAATTTATCCTCTGCACTTACAGGGAAATTAAAGGAAAAAACTCAAATCTTGAATCCAAATTTTACTGTTAACAGGTTGAACTTGATACAGAAATTGTCATATTCAGTATGCTCTTCTGTAAATGAAAATATAAATTTACCAGGGTTATTACAAAGTCTAAATAACACAACATGCTTTGCTCCAAACTGAACATATAGAAAAATCCCAACAGGATTAGTTAACATCCTCTTCCTACTACATTGCCATGGTCCTAAATAGGGCAGCACCAAATTCCTACTTAGAAAGTGAAAAGAAACAAAAAATATAAAACAATGACAAACCCAAGTCTATATGGAAATTCTATCTCACCAAAATATAAACCAAATAGTTTTAAAGACAGCAGAAAAATTTAAAAACCTTCAGTTTTGTGAAATTTATGCTGAGATCAAAATGAGAAAATTACAACCAGAAAACCCTGATGATGACCATTCATATACAAGGGAGTAATTAGCAGTATGGCAAAGTGTTTTCAGTGAGAATGTTGCTGCTCAGAAAATTAGAATATCAGATGTTGGATTGCTCCTTTGTAGTGTCCTGGGGGGTATTTTGGACTTTTGAGAGTGATAGAATTAAAATCACACAGCCAACTAGAGCCGTAACAACCTGGCCACTACAATTCTAGAAGGAACAAGAATTATAATTTAATTCAGAGTGCCTAACAGGATACATGTTCTCTCTTCATTCCTATTACAACCACAGGCCCGCACTTAGCCATAACTTGGTTTCTATATTGATGACATAAAACTATTTCTCAGATGGGACTGCTTCTTATTATCTGAGTGTCTATTACCCTACTCCACGTTAATACCATCTCTCTTGTCCCTGAGTCACAGCCTCCTAGCTGAATGGACTGTTTTTACTACCATCCCACACTCTACAAAGTAGCACAAGTGGTGCTTTTCTGCTCACGACAGCTCCTTACATTCTTCTGCTCAAAATCTGAGAGGTTTGCAGCACACCAAATAAACCTGTTTTCCACTGTCTATAGAATCTTACATAAAGCTGTTACTTCCTTTTTCTCTAAACTTACTTACAGTCTTATCCACCTCTCATTCAGATTTAATCACACAGTCTTCCTAACATCACTAAAATACAATGATCTTGCCTTGGTTTTCTGGTTGCTTGGCTGTCAGGGCATGGCAGTTCAACATACTCTCTTCCTTAATTAGTTTGTCTATCTGGTCAAATATCTGCCTTTCAGAGAGCCCTTGCTAGCCACTTAATTAAACTGGCCACTTTCTACCTTCCATCACATTTCAGTTACTTTGACAGTCATAGATTTCTTCAAAGCACCTGTGATTACATCCTATTTATGTCACATAGATTCTGTCCAAAAAATGTGTAAATCAGAAGAAGAAAAACTTGCATAAATATTTTAGTACTAAATTTATTGAGACATCATGAGATTAATACAAGTTACCTTTGGCCTTTACAACCACAAGAGGTGCTCAAAGTAATGGCCATTAACTTCCAGACATTTGTTAGTGTCACATCTGACTCTTGGCCAGGAAACCAAAGATGTTGCATTTGTGGGATGAGCACCACTGCTCTGCCATCCAAGTCACCCTCCAGGATTGTAACCTCAGCCCCAGTAAAAAAATTAGAGGGACAAAGTTTAACAAAAGGAAGACACTTTATTTATAAAGAGGAAAAGGAAGGAGCAGAGAGGATAAGACAGCTACTCTGGTAAAGAAGACTCAGGGAGGCGGGCTCTGGGAAGGTGGAAAACCTACGGGCCTTTGTTCTCAGCTACTTTTACAGGAGGGTGAACATAAAACACAGAAGGGTCACTCATCCTCCACTTGAAACTTGCCATAACTGGATTGGCTTTTGGGCACCTCTACCTAATGTCATTTCTTCTGGTGGTCTATGTGCAGCCTCTTTCCATCTGTTTATTTGTCCTTGACCTACCTTTTAGGTAAGGCCTTATCTTTGGAGTGGGCAGGTATTTGGCAAGGGAGTGCCTTATTCATAGTTGGCTTAGAGATAGTATACAGGCACAGGTGGCTTAGAGTTAGTAAGGGAGCACTTGAAGATCTATTATACTCTAAGACTCTAGATTAAAGTATAATATAATGACTGTAGAGTCAATACACACACACACACACACACGTGTATTTTAGTGCATAGTTGTGAATAGCTGTGAATATATACCACCTTAAACTTAGTCATTCCCTCATACACATTATTTCTCCTATATTCAAGGTGGGAGCTGTCATTTGTGCACTTGGCTTTCTGTGTTCTGGCTGTCAGCTTTCTTTCTGGTCTCTTGGTGCAAGTCCCAAGGCCATATGGTGCCTTTCCTTATCTGTTTTTCGCTCTTTCTCTACTCCTGCCTTGAAGTATTTTGCAGAGAAATTTATTTAGTAAAGTTTGTTTTTAACTTCTTCTAGTCAAGATTAGCTAGAAGCCCTAATGAACCTCCTATTCCATTTTTTTCCTTTATGTCAGACTCCTGATTGTATATTATTATGGCAAACTGCTGGTGCGTATACATTTTTTTTTCTTTTTTGGTGGACTCTCTGTGTTTTACACTTACTGTTCCTTATTTATCTCCTCTTCTGAACTGTTAGGGTCTTGAGAATAATTTTTTTTTGTCTCTGATACACTGCTATAAATCCCAAACCTACAAGGTATATAGAGCACTAAAGTAGTAATGACTATTTCTCCACCTGTTGGTTTCATGTGACTTTATTTCTTGGCTCCCTTGTTTGTTTTTGTTTGTTTATTTGTTTTAAAGACAATAAAACCCAACAAAACAAGACAGAGCAAAGCCAATCAAAATGAAGCAGTGAAAGTGGCACAGAACTTCAAAGCAGGATAATAGGAAATCAACAATGGCTACCAAAATGGATCTTGTTATCTTCACAATAGTTGTCCATTCCATCAGAATCAAATGAAACAAAACAGAATAAAATCAATCAAAGCAGAACATTGAATAAAACAAAACAATCAATCAGAACAAAACAAAACATTGAGAACAATATTTGAATTCAAAAGCAAGACAGAAAGAAATCCCCATATTTACTATGTTGCATATTGTGATCCTCCTAGTAGATGCTCCAACTACTGGCCTTAGGCCTGAAAAGTCATCAAATAATACAAGCATTTAGTTGTTTTTGTACCTCAGTTGCTATCAACTCAGCCTGCCCTCTGAATAAACGGGTTGCTTACGGTGTGGGGGATGGGATAAGTGAGGAGTCCTTGATTCTCAGTCTGTGCACTGGTTAGCTCATGGGGAAGGAGATTTGGCTTCTCTCTTTCTGGGCCTCCCTCGTTTGTTGTTGGTTAGTACCTAACAGAAAGGATTTAGTTGGGGACCCACAAATATATCTATCTCAAATCTTGCCAGGATATTTTCTTATGGTATGTATTTGAACACAAATAAGTCAAACATACTGAGCTTCAGATCTCTTACATGTAAGATAGCAAAAATAACTGCCTGAAATAATTGTATAGAGCACTAATTTACCTTTACCAAGCTCTATTCTAGGCTTAGAGTATTCAGTCATTAAAATTTCATCACTTTCCCATTACCTTTTACCTCTACACAGAAGTTTATCTACATCTTTCTCCAGGTGGATTCTACCTTTCTTTCAAAACTTCTGTCACCAAATGAAGACACTTCCTGCTTCATGTTAGTGTGATAACTCATCTTTCATGCTTGATTCTTCTGACAAAGCCCAATAGATCATCTTTGCTCCTTTTCCAAAACTGTGTGTTTTCTTTATCTGTTTTTCAACATGATAGATAAAATGCCTGTGAAGCAGCATGATATTATTTAGTTAATTATAATATCAATGATTTCTTATCTTCTCAATTGTTTGATGTCTAAGATAAATAGGTAAAATCTTAAAAATGTTCAGTTTCTTAGCTCAGCTGCTTGCAATGCCATTTATAACAATTAAACACATCTAAAAGTAAATCCTGTTAGTATATTTAAAATCAGAGACTATACAAACTGCCCTTTTAAATTTAATACACTAACCATTTCAATTTCATGAGTAAATCAAGATATATTTTGGAACTAACAAAGTGACCATATCAAAAAAGAAAATTAAGGGAAATCATGTTTTCTATTTTTTCACAATTTTGCAGATGCCATTTCTCTACAAATTCAGAATTTCTAGAAACATTATACATTTTTCCTTTGCTGGTATACTGCGTCAGGGGTTAAGCACTGAAATAAGCTTGTGTTTGAAGAATCTAACAAATCAATCTTTTGAGCTAAGCTTTATGGAACAGTGAATTTCAGTAGTATCAAAAAGGAAGAACAACAGCATACTTTGTCAGTGTGCTTAGTGTCTAGGTCTGTTGTTAGTAGCTATAGCAGCTATAGTACCTATATTGTAGATATTATTTAATAAAATTGTTTTGTGTTCATATATGCATTATGAATATATACTGCTTAATAATATACATTTTTCTTTTGTGGGTTTGCCTAGCTATATGAGTGACAGGGCTCCCAGAAATTATGAATTAGGTGTTCAATATTATTTATCACTTCTCTCACTCTCTATTATGCTACAATATAGTGCTATATCAATATGTATGAAATTATCCAATAAATACTTAAAATTTGAGGAACTTGAATAAGACTAAACAACTGTAATACAAATAATGTATTACAGTATATTAGAAAATAACTGAGAGAAGAATGATACAAAGGAATAAAAAGCTGAACAACATTTCATGGTTTTGGAATGGCCTTTAGGGAGCAAAATTTAAACTGAAATTCAAAAAATAAAGATTTTTTAAGAGAGAAATGGGACTCAGAGTCAAGGTATTAAGGAAAGATAAAATTTGATAAATATGAGAAACTAAATAAAACAAATACTTGGAAAAGAGAGTAGAATGAAATGGATTTGGAAGAACACAGAGGCCAGACTACACACAACCTGATCAGCCATGGAAATAAGTCTATATCTGTAGTGGTATGTGGTATTCTTCAATGGGCAGATATTGCAGTTTTTTGTCTATTCATAATTTTAAAAATTATTCTGATTGCTGAGGTAAAACAAACTAAAAGGTTAAGACATGAAGGTGACACCAGCCAAGGGATTGATCTCAAGTAGTTTCCACTAAAATGGTCACAGAAACAAAATCTTAGAGAAAAATGAACAAGCATGAGACACACTTTAAAGACAGAGGATTGCATTAAAATTTGGAGCATGTATTTGTGAGTAGTTTTAATAATCACTGAAATGGGGAATTTTCTAAAAACCAACTTTTTTGGACAAAATCAAAAGTTTCTTAAGGAAAATACTATTTGATATATCTATGAGACATACATTTGGAAATGTCAAATAGTCCAGTAACTATTATTCTAAAGGTCAAATGAGAACTACACAGAAACAAAGATATTATGAGTCACTGTAGTAAAAAGAAAGTACGACCTCAGTTCTGCCTATTCCTTGTTGGTACGTCTTCAAAGACAAAAAGGAAAATTAAAGAATTTGTTTTATTTAAGCAGAAAAAAAAGACATATAACAAAGACAAAAAACAAAATACAAACGACTAGAGTAAATGCACAACAGTAACATTACAGGTTTACAAAACAGGATGATAGAAACTTGACAATGGTTGCAATATTGCTTATTTTTAAAATGATTGTTTATATTAACAGATATACACATGTAAAATTGATCCAATCATATGAGTGTTAATTGTTCTCAATAATGAATCCATTCAGCAGTGTGTTCGTTTTAGTTATCTTACATATACATATATACAGATTTATATCTTTTCCTTTTCCCTTCCCTCTTGCCTCATTTTCCCTTCCCAGTTACTTTTGCTCTTCGAGCTGTTTTTTACACTGACATAGTATTTATTATATATTTTGGATCATATATACTTTTCCAGTTTCTTATGCTAGGGAGACAACATGGTATTTACACATGTGGGTTTGATTTATTTCACTTATGAGTATGGTCTCAAGTCATGACCATTTACTTATGAAAGTCTCAAAGCAATCATTCTTAACAGCTGAGTAGTACTCCACTGTATAAAAATACCACATCTTTTTTATCTATTCTTTGATTGATGGGCACTTGGGTTGTTTCCAAGAACTGGCTATTACAAATTGTGTTGCTATAAACATGGGTGCACAGATATCACTGTGGTATGATGTTTTCAGTTCTTCTGGGAAAATGCCCAGAAGAGGGATAGCTGGGTTGAATGGGATCTGTAATCCTAGCTTCTTGAGGAATCTCCACACTGACTTCCACAGTGGTTGCACTCCCACCAGCAGTGGAGAAGAGTTCCTTTTTCCCCACAGCCCCTCCAGCATTTGTTGTTGCTTGATTTTTTAAACTTGGCCATTCTTTCTGGAGTGAGATGGAATCTCAGTGTTGTTTTATTTTGTATTTCCCGAATGACCATTGATGTTGAACATTTTTTCATATATTATTTGTCATTTGCATTTCTTTCTCTGAGAAGTGTGTATTCATCTCAGATGCCCATTTTTGGATTGGGTCTTTGAATTTTAGGGGCCTGATTTCTTTTAATTCTTTATATGTTTTAGATAGAAGTCCTTTGTCTGATGGACAATGGGCTAAGATATTTTCCCAATTCGTGGGTTTTCTTTTCACTCAGTTGGAGATTTCCTTTGACATGCAAAAGCTTGTTAGTAAGATGAGATCCCAGTTGTTGATTCTGGGAAGTGTTTCCCATGCAATTTGATTTTTGTTCATGAACTCTCTGCCTACTCCTATGTCATCAAGATTTTTACCTCCTCTGTCTTCTAGTAAGTTTAGTGCATCTGTTTTAATATTCAGACATTTGATCCATTTTGATTTTATTTTAGTGCACGGTGATAGACATGGATCTAGTTTTAGTTTACAGCATATAGAAAGCCTGCTTTTCCAGCACCTTTGTTACAGAGGCTATATTTCTTCCAATATACATGTTTGGCCCTTTTGTCAAAGATGAGGTGGCTAAGTTTGTTTGTAGTTGTGGCTGTATCTTCTAATCTATTCCATTGATCTTCAGGTCTGTTTTGATTCCAGTACCATGCTGATTTTATCACATTAGCTTTGTAGTATAGTTTCAAGTCGGGGATTGTGATGCCTCCTGCCTTCCCTTTGTTGCTCAGAATTGCCTTTGCTATTCTAGGTCTTTTCTGGTTCCAGATGCATTTCAGGAATGCTTTCTCTAGCTCTGTGAGGTAGGCAAGTGGTATTTTGATTGGGATTGCATTAAATCTGTATAATAATTTTGGGAGAATAGCCATTTTCATGATGCTTGTTCTTCCTATCCACGAACAGGGAGAATCTTTGCATTTTCTGAAATCTTCTGCAATTTCCTTCTTTAGAGTAATGTAATTTTCACTGTATAGATTTTTACTTCCTTTGTCAGATTGATTCCTAAGTATTTCATTTTATTGGATGTTATAGTGAAGGGTGTGGTTTCCCTTATTTCTCTCTCAGTGACTTTGTTGTTTGTGTACAGGAATGCTATTGATTTTTTAGTGTTCACGTTATATCCAGCTACATTACTGAATTTGGTTATTACTTCTAGAAGTCTTCTAATGGATTTTTGGGGGTCTTCTATGTAGAGTATCTTATCATCTGCAAATAATTATAATTTCACTTCTTCCTTTCCTATCCTTATTCCCTTTACTTCTTTCTCTTGTCTAATTGCCCTGGCTAATATTTGCAGAACTATATTGTATAGGAGTGGTGATAATGGACATCATTGTCTTGTTCCTGATTTTAGGTTGAAGGGTTTCAGTTTTTCTCCATTTAGTAAGATGTTGGCTGTTGGTTTATGATATATGGCTATTTAGGTTGAGGTAGAGACCATCTATTCTGATTTTCTGTAGGATTTTTATCATGAATTGGTGTTGGATTTTGTCAAAAGCTTTTTCTGCGCCTATTGAAATGATCATGTGGTTCTTGTCCTTGGCCCTGTTGATATGCTGTATTACATTTATTGATTTGCATATGTTGAACCATCCCTGTATTCCTGGGATGAATCCTAATTGATCATGGTGTATAATCTTTCTGCTGTATTCTATTTATCAGTATTTTATTGAGGATTTTTGCATCTATGTTCATTAGGGAGATTGGTCTGTAATTTTCTTTTTTGTTTGTTTCTTTCTCTGGTTTTGGTATTAGGGTAATACTTGTTTCCAGGAATGAGTTAGCGAGACTTGCTTCCCTTTCAATTTCATTGAAGAGTTTGAGGAGTGTTGACAGCAAGTCTTCCCTAAATTTCTTGTAGAATTCAGCAGTGAATCAATCAGGGCCTGGGCTTTTCTTTGTTGGTAGGGTCCTAATTACATTTTCAATTTCATTGGCTGAAATTGGGTTATTCAGCAGCTTTACATCTTCTTGACTCAGTTTTGGTAATTCATAGGTTTCTAGGAATCTGTCCATTTCTTCTGTGTTATCGAATCTGTGAGAGTAAAGGTTTTTGAAGTAGGTGTTGGTGATCTTCTGTATTTCCACCAGGTCTGTAGTGATTTCACCCTTTTCATTTCTTATTGCATGAATCTGAGTTTTTTCTTTCCTCTTCTTGGTAAGGTTGGCTAGGGGTTTATCAATTTTATTTACTCTTTCAAAGAACCGACTCTTCAATTCATTAATTCTTTGTGTTGTTTTCTTAGTTTCAATTGCATTAATTTCTGCTCTAATCTTAATAATTTCCTCCCTTCTTTGGGCTTTGGACTTGAGTTGCCCTTCTTTTTCTAGAAGTTTGAGGTGCAGCATTAGGTTGTTTATTTGTGCTCTTTCCATTTTTCTTATATGAGAGTTTAGTGCTATAAATTTCCCTCTGAGAGCTGCTTTCATTATATCCCACAGGTTCTGGTAATTTGTATTTGCATTTTCATTCAATTGTAGATATTGTTAATTTCTTCTTTAACTTCTTCTGTGACCCATTGGTTATTTAGGAGAGTATTAATTAATTTCCATGTGTTTATGAAGTTATTGTAGGTTTTCTGGTCATTCATTTCCAATTTTACTGTGCTGTGGTCAGATAATATGCATAGAATTATTTCAGTTCCTTTGCATTTACTTAAGCATGTTTTGTGGACCAGTGTATGATCTATTTTAGAGAGTGACCCATGTGCAACTGAGAAGAATGTGTATTCTGATGTTGATCGGTGGAATACTCGGTACACATCTACTAGGTCCATTTGTTCACAAGTTTGACTCAGTTCAATTATTTCTTTGCTGATTTTTTGTTTGGTTGATCTGTCTCTCTGTGACAGTGGGGTGTTAAGGTCCCCTGTTATAACTCTATTATTGTTTATTTGGTTTTTCATGTTTATTAAGAATCATCTTACATAGTTGGGTGCTCCCATATTTGGTGCACATATATTTATGATTGCAGTCTCTTCCTCTTGAAGCTTTCCCCTAACAAGTATGTAGTGAGCTTCTTTATCTCTTTTGATCATTCTCTGTTTGAAGTTTGCATTGTCTGCAAATATAATAGCTACCCCTGCTTTTTTCTGGGTTCCTGTTGCATGGAGTATTGTTTTCCATCCTTTGATTTTTAGTCTGTGAATTTCCTTTTGAGTGAAATGTGTTTCTTGTACACAGCATATTTTTGGGTTTTGTTTCTTAACCCACTCTGCTAGTCTGTTTCTTTTTATTATTGAGTTGAGACCATTTACATTGATTGATAAAACTGATATGTACTGGCTCATTCCAGCCATGATATCTTTCTGTTATTGGTTTTCTACATTTTCTGTGTAATTTTTTGCCCTGCTTAGTGCTTTCCTTTTGTTGTTATTCTGAAGATTGTGTCTATCTTTGTCTCTGTCTAGAGTGTCTTTCAGTACTCTTTGTAGTGTTGGTTTGGTGGCCAAAAGTTTCTTCAGTTGTTCTTTGTCATGAAAGTATCTTATTTCCCCATCAATTTTTAAGGATAGTTTTGCAGGGTACATTAATGTGGGTTGAAAGTTGTTTTCTTCCAGGATTTGAAATACTTCACTCCAAGCTCTTCTTAACTTAAAGGTTTGTATTGAGAAGTCTGCCATGATTCTGATAGGCTTTCCTTCATAGGTGATCTCTTTCTTTTCTCTGACAGCTTTTAGTATTTTGTTCTTGTGCTGTATTTCTGATACCCTTATGATGAGGATTTATTTTGGCTGTGGTTTATTGAGGTTCTGTATGTCTCAGTTGCCTGTATTTCAGATTCTCTTCCCATGTTTGGAAAGTTTTCTGCTATTATTTCTGTGAATAGTCTTTGTAGGTCATTAGTATTGACCCCTGCTTTTTCATTTATGCCTATTAATCTTATGTTATTTCTCTTGGCATCATCTTGCAGCTGTTGAATTGTTGTTTCTTGGTTCCTTACTATTTTTAAGAGATCTTTTCTTTCATGGCCATGAATTCCTATGCTGTCTTCAAGATCTGAGATTCTATCTTCAGCTTCATTTAAGCGGTTTTTCAAACTTTCCATGAAGTTTTTCATTTCCTGCATTTCCCTTTGCATCTGTTTCATGTATTCTGTTTGTGTCTTATATTGTTCATTCAAAGTTTCAATCATTTTCTTATGTTCTTCTATTTTTTTATCTTGCTCTTCTTTAGATACACACATTTCTTTAATAATGATTCTTATTTCATTTTTTAGCTGAGAGAATATTTCTGATTTGAATTTCTCTATAGCTTCATCAAGCTGTTTCTTTACTGCATTTTCTATCATTTCAGAAAATTCAGTTGGTGACTCCCACTGTCTTCCATTTCAGTGTCTCTTGGGTTTGTTCTCATTGGGCTGG
>RJWM01007255.1:0-79236 GCA_004363535.1 Dasyprocta punctata | reverse complement strand
CCAATTTGTAATAGCCAGATCTTGGAAACAACCCAAGTGCCCATCAATCAAAGAATGGATAAAAAAGATGTGGTATTTTTATACAATGGAGTACTACTCAGCTATTAAGAAAGATTGCATTGAGACCTTTGTAAGTAAATGGTCACGACTTGAGACCATACTCGTAAGTGAGATAAATCAAACCCGCATGTGTAAATACTGTATTGTCTCCCTAGTGTAAGAAACGGAAAAGTATATATGATCCAAAATCTATAGTAAATACTACGTAAGGGTGAAGAACAGCTCAAAGTGCAAGAGTAACTGGGAAGGGAAAAGGCAGGAAGAGAAAAGGGAAGAGGAAAAGATATAAACCTGTATATATGTATATGTAAGATAACTAGAATGAACACACTCTTGAATCTATTCGTTGTTGAGAAAGAACAATTAATGCTCATATGATTAGATTGATTTTGCATGTCTATATCTGTTAATGTAAGTAACCATTTTAAAGATAACGATGTGCAATGTTGCAAGCGTTGTCAAGTTTCTGTCATCCGATCTTGTAAATCTGCAGTGTTACTGTAGTGTATTTACTCTAGTCGTTTGTTTGTCTCTTTTGCTTGTTGTTTTTGTTTTATATGTCTTTTTTCTGTTTTTTTTTTTTGCTAAAATAAAAAAATTTAAAAAAAAAGAAAAAATGAGAAAAGAAGGATAAAATGGAAACAAAGCTTTGTAAATAAGGGGAAGAAGGATTGAAGGGAGAGGAGAGGAATGGGATAAAAGAGGAATCAAGATATGTCATGTATAGGTACAAATTCCCTATGATGAACATGATCATCATGCAGAGTTAAATGGTACCAATAAACATAATAATAAACATAAACATAATAATAATAATGAAAAGAAAAAGCAGAATAGCTCCTGGGTTTCCAGGAGGGGTCCTGAGTGGGAGGCTGTGGAGGCTGTTTGACAGAAGTATTTCATACAGCAAAATTACAATGTGGGTAAAATGTGGGTCAAACTATAATTAATCTATAGGATTGTAAGTATAGTCACTTAGCTAATATTGATCCAATATGCAAATGAGGTACACAGCAAGGGAATATGGCAAGCACCACTCATCATTAGCTTTAGTTTATCTATAACTTCTAATCATTGAAAGAACAAAGGCATTCTTGGAAAGAGATGGGAGTAAGAGTTCAGATGTTCTTCTCACCCACCTACTTGTCACATGCCTATCTGAGCCCCCGGATTAGGTGGTGCTAATTACAGTATAATCTCAATCTGGTATTTATCTTTAGAAAGGCTTGCATGCCTGTCTACTGTGCCTCCATCTTGAGGACTGGCTGTCTGCAGATCACCTCTAGCGATGCTCTTGGTATGTGTCATCTTTTGCACTGACTTCCTTGAGGGCCCAATCCCTCACTGACTGTATTTTAATTTCTGTTTAACTTAGTTGTCTATGATACTTGAACTCTGACGTTCCATGTTAGAGTGCTATCACTCTCTACATGGCTCCCTTCTTTCCTGTTGTTCAGCCTTACTCCCCACACCAGGATGCTCCTTCTCATGGACACTCTCCTCCCTCATTTGGAAGCAGATTGCTTTCACTGAGTATCCTTCCTCCATGAACTCTCTTCTCATACTGCTTCATATCAGCATGGTGCCACTAATGGAAGCTGGGTCCCCAAAGAACGTTTATATTCTACTAACTTCCTCCATATTTTGTTTTTGTTTTTCTTTGTGTGTGTGTGTGGGGGGGGTCTTGCTATGTAGTCCAAGCTTGAACTTGCTATGCAGCTGAGGATGGCCTTGACATTGTGGCAATCCTCCTGCCTCAGCCTCCTGAGTGCTGGGATTACACGCATGCACCACCACATCTGGCTCCTCCATATTTTGAGATGTCTGCATATTATATTTATATTTGAGCATTTTGCCTTGGTAAATTATTTTGGAGTTTCACTCTTTCCTTACTTAGAACACTGTAGACATTGCTCCATTGTCTACCAACATTGAGTTTTTGTGAAGAAGTCTGAAACCCAAGTAAAGTATGTTGTATCCCCCTACCCATTCCCCAAGATATTTATATATTTCTGCTTGGGCAGTTAGATTCAAGTAAGAAAACAAAAGCCGTATTAGTTATTTTTAACAGAGTTTATTGTAAAGAATTGTAAACTAGATAATTGCAAAGGTAGATAAAGAATACTAGGTATCATGGAGGTAGCAATAACAGAACAAAGCTACTAGCTTTAGGACTGGGGAACTTAGGGAAGAACTTGTGACACTGACAAGAAAGGACCTAACTCTTCTCTTTTCCCATGTCAGCCAGGAGGGGTCATGGTTCAACCAACACAGTCATGCTCCTCCTGCTGTCTTCTCCTCACTCTGCCTTGGTCTCTTGAGGATGAACTGGAGCAACTTGCCTCAGTGTCCTCCCACCATTTCTGAGATACTTGGAGGCCAAGCTCCTGTCCCATTGACAGGAGGCACAGCTGTGCTGACAGCTACAGTACCCCTCTGGCTCCTGCAGCTCTAGGCACTGCTGCTGCCTCTCTGATGAAGTGGCCTGGAAACCGCCCCTAATAGGGTAGAGATCAGGGAGAGATCTAAGGCCCACTGTTAACATCCCCAAGGTCCCCAAACCACAGTAAGCCAGCATAGCTAGCCCTCCTGGAGATTCCCTGAAAGTGACAGCAGTTGGATTTCAGCCCAGCAATTTTCATGGAGGCATGGCAGCTGTCAGTCAAGCAGCCACTTCTTCCAGTGTTCTTTTGAACAGCTTTGGCCATCCTGAACAACACAGATGGGCTCCAGGACATGTTTACCGTGATTGCAGTAGTCTTGAATTTGAGCCAAGAAACAGAACTGAATGTGGATCAATCAGTCATCTTAAATTAGAAAGCTTGAATCTGGACCAACCAGCAGCTCAAGTTTAGAGTAATTGCAGGCCTCGTGAAGCTCTATATAAGCAGGTCTCCCCTACCATCCCTTGGGTTAGTCCAGGAGAGCTTCCTTGGTGTGCTGACTACCTTGTGCTGCTCAGGCCCTGCCTAAATAAGCCTTGCTTTTGTGATCTAGTAAATCTGCTCGGTGTTTAATTTTTTAGGTAGTATAGGATTGGAAGGTCCTGTAAATCTACTTGGAATCCTTATCCTCAGTATTGTGGGCAGAGCTGGTTTTATTTAAAAAGAGCCCTAAACATTAAGGGCTGCTATCTCTGGAGAGTTCCAGACTGGTGACAGGACTTTGAGGTAGAAACCAGTAGTGTCTGGCAACAGACTGGCAGTATTGACCACCAGTGGCCAGCATTGACCGGTGTTTACTGGCAGGAGTGTCCAACAGCAGGGGTTGGCATTATTAATCAGTGATTTCCAGCACTGACCAGTATCAAAGACATCTGATGACAACTGGCAGTGATCAATGACATTTGATAAGGATGAGCAGAGAACAGTGGAAGCTGCTCACAGGAGCTCCAGATAGCTGCTGAAGGTTAGCTTTGGAACTTGAGGAGTCAATGAGGTGGCTTGGATCCCAATGTTGTAACACTGGGGCAAGGACTATAGGCACTTGGAGTCCCAGAGCTATAACACCAAAGGCTGAGAGATACTGGTACTCAAGGCCTGAAGCTACCATAAGAGGTTCACTTTGCTAATTGGTGATTTCCATCTTAATTGGGTGAAAGAACCCTTGAATGACTGGCAATGATCTATGGGAGTATTAAAATATCAAGGTTGGAGGAGAACCTCAGAACTCTGGGTCAAGGAGCCTTTGGTATTCACATTTCTGAAGCAGAGGTAAGGAGCAATGAGACTAGATCTAGCAATTTTTTTTTTTTTTTTTTTTTTTTTTTTTTGCGGCACCGAGGATTGAACTCACAGCCTTGCGCCTGCCAAGGCAGGTGCTTAAGCCACTGAGCCAAACTCCCGGCCCTAGATCTAGCAATTTGGAAAAGCTACAGAATAGGCTGGTTCTGGAAGAATCTGATGGTATGAAGAAAGAAACATTAGGCAATATTGACAGTAGCATGAAGCCCACAGAAAGACAACAATTAGTAAACGGGAAGGATTAAATCCCTTCTTCATCTGCCAGCACTGAAGTCTCACTCTATGAATCCCAATTGGCAGAACTTCCTGCAGGTGACCAAAGGACCATTTGCAACTGCACCACCAAAGCCAAATAGAGTAGGCTTCAAGTTGAGAAACATGGCTGAATAACTGTAATTACATTCTAAGTAGAATATTGTGTGGTCTTGAGTGTTTTGAATCAAATTTTCCTAGAACTTTGTACACCCCTAATCTATAGAGTCCATTTTTCCTCTCATTTCTGGAAAATTCTCTTATAACTTTGAAAACATTTTGTATTTAATTTTTTGTGTTCTCTACCTAAGGGTTACCCATATTCATTAGGCTGGATTATCTTTGTCTGTCTTCCATAAAAGTTTTTCCTGTAATTACTTTAGTTTTTTTGTTTCTTCTTCTTCCCCCATCATCTGTGCTCGTCTCAAGCTTTTTGTCAGTAGTTTAGTTTTTAAAAATTTTTTACTAGTGCATATTTGCCATGCATAGTGCTCACATTCATCATAGGGAATTTGTGCCTGTGCATAATATATATTATTTCTTTTTTTAGGAACACTCCTCTGGGGGTGTCTTTTGTCTACAGCCTCACCAGCATTTGCTATTGTTTTATTTCTTGATAATAACCATTCTTTCTGGGATGAAATGGAATCCCAGTGTTATTTTAATTTGTATTTCTTGAATGACCAGTGATGTTGAACATCTAAAAAAAAATTTTTTTTATTTTAAAAAGCAAAACAGAAAAAAGGGTAGAAATAATACAGAATTAAACAAAACAAAGAGTAAGGAATCAATACTGGTTAATATATTACATATTGTTATCTTGGAAGTAGTTGTTCGAGTTACAAGACCTAGGCATAAAAAATGATCAGACAATTAAACAGTGTACAATAGATATTGTAACAATGAATGGAAAAAAGTGCTCAAAATGAAAGAACAGCTGGAATGGGGAAAGGAGAAATGGAAGAAAGGAAAAGATTATATGTATGTAGGTAAGCACATATAACTGTATGTATGCATAAGTATGTTGAACATTTTTATCTACTTATTTGCTGTTTGTATTTCTTCATATGATAAAGTGTCTATTCATTTCAGGCACCCATTTTTGGATTGGGTCTTTGAATTTTAGGGGTCTGATTTTTTTTGAGTTCTTTATATAGTCTAGATATTAGTCCTTTGAGGAGTAGCTTGTAAAATTTTTTCTCATTCTGTGTCTTGTCTCTTCACTCTGCTGGTAGAGGTTTATTTTGCTGTGTGAAAGATTTTTAATTTGATGTGATTCCAGTTGTTGATTTTTTGTAATATTTTCTGTGGGATCAGAGTTTTGTTCATGAAGTCTTTGCTTACAACTATGTCTTCAATAATTCTGCCTATTTTATCTTCCAGCAGATTAAGTGTTTCTGTTTCTATATTTAGATCTTTGATCCATTTCAATTTTAGTTTAGTACATGGTGAGAGGTATGGGTCTAGATTTAATCTTAAACATATGGAAATCCAGTTTTCCCAGCATCATTTATTAAAGAGGCTATCTTTCTTCTAGTGAAGGTGTTTGGACGCTTTGACAAAGATAAGGTAGCTAAGTGTGCTTGGAGTTGTTTTTGCATCTTCTCTTTTGCTCCGTTGATCATTGAGTCCATTTTTTTTTTTTGGCCAGTACCACGCTTTTTCTATCACAGCAGCCTTATACTATAACTTTAAATCAGGGATTATGATGCTCCTTGCATTGCCCTTGTTGCACAGAATTGCTTTTGCTATTCTGTGACTCTTCTGACTCCAAATGAATTTTAGAATTTTTCTATAGTTCTGTGAGATGTACTGTTGGTATTTTGATTTGGATTGCATTAAATCTATGTAAGTGTTTTGGAAATACAGGCATTTTTACTATATTCATCCTGACTATTCAAGAACAGAGGATATCTTTCCATTTTATGATATCCGTTTCCAACTCCTCTTCCAAAGTACTCTAGTTTTCAATATGAAGGGCTTTAAATTCCTTCATTAGACTGATTTCTAAGTATTTCATTTTTCTTGGTGCTATTGTGAAAGGTGTCATTTCCCTAATTTTTCTCTCAGTGAGTTTGTTATTCTTTTATAGGAAAGCTATCATTTTTTTTTCCCAGTGTTGACTTTGTATCTTGCTACAATGCTGAATTTGGTTTTTAGTTCTAGGAATTTTTTGGTGGAGTTTTTTTTGGTCTTCTGTGTAGAGTATCATGTCATACACAAATAATGATAACTTAACTTCTTCCTTTCCTATCCATATTCCTCTTATTTCTTTCTCTTGTTTAATTGCTTTTGTTAATTCTTCCGGAACTATATTGAATAGAAGTGGTGATAGTGGGCATCCTTGTCTTATTCCTGACTTTAGAGTGAAAGCTTTTGGTCTTTGACCTTTTAGTATGATGTTGACTGTTAGTTTGCCATAGATGGCTTTTATCAGATTGGGATAAAGAACTTCCTTTCCATTTTTCTGTAATTTTCCTTTTAATCATGAATGTGCATTGGACGCTGTTAAGTGTTTTTTTTGTTGTTGTTGTTTTGTTTTTTGTTTTTTGTTTTTTTTGCATCTGTCTGTTGAGATGATCATGCGCTTTTTGTCCTTGGTTATTGATTCACTTATGTTGTACCATCCCTACATCCCTGAGATGAATCCTACTTGGTCACAAGGTATAATCTTTTTGATGATTTGCTGCTGTTTGCCAATGTCTTATTGAGGATTTTTGCATCTATATTCACTAAGGAGATCGGCCTATAGTTCTCTTTTTTGGTTGTATTCCTCTCTGATTTTTGTATCAGGGTAATGCTTGCTTTCAGGAATGACTTTGGGAGTATTGCTTCCTTTTCAATTTCATTAAAAGTTTGAAGAGTAGTGGTATTAGATTTTTTCTAAAGTTCCTATAGAATTCAGCAGTGAATCAGTCATGACCTAGATTTTTCCTTGTTGGTAGGTTTTTTTTTAAAATTACATCTTCAGTTTCATTAACTGATATTGAATTATTTAGAATTTTAATATCTTTTTGATTCAGCTTTGGTAATTCATATGTGTCTAGATATCTGTCCATTTCTTCTAATCTTCTGAATTTTCTATCCTATTAGAGTACAGGTTCTTGAAGTAGGTACTAATGATCTGGATTTGTTCAGTACCTGCTGTGATTTCACACTTTTCATTCCTAATTGCATAGATTTGTGTTTTTCATTCCTTCTTTTGATATGGTTGGGTGTTTGTCTATTTTATTTAATCTTTCATAAAGTCAATTCTTCTATTCATTGATTCCTTGTATTTTTTTAGTCTCAATTGCATTAATTTCTGCTCTGATCTTTATAACTTCCTTCTTTGTGTGACCTTTGGGATTAGCTTGTTTTTCTTTTTTTCTAAAACTTTGAGGCTCAAGATTAGGTTATTTATTTGGGTTTGCTCTGTTTTCCTGATGTGGGAGCTCACTCCTGTAAATGTCCCTTGTAGAACTTCCTTCACTGCATCCATAACTTCTGGTATATTGTTTAATTGTAGAAATTGTCTCTCTTTTCTTTAATTTCATCTGTGACTCAGTGGTTGTTCAGAAGGGTATTAATTAATTTCCATGTATTTATATAGCTTTTGTGTTTTCTTTTACTATTTATTTTCAATTTCATTGCACTATGATCTGATAATATACATGGGATAATTTCAATTCCTTTGCATTTATTTAAGAATATTCTGCATGTTAGTATGTAGCCTATTTTGGAGAAAGTCCTGGTTGGTGCTAAGAAGGGTGCATATTTTATTGTTGTTGGGTGGAATACTCTATTGAAATCTACTAAGTTCATTTGTTCAAAGTTTTGGTTTAGCTCTAATGTTTCTTCGTTGATTTTTTTGGTCTGGTTGATCTATTTGTGACAGTGGACTATTAAGATTCCCCATTACAACTGTATTAGTGCTCATTTGATTTTTTAATGTCTATTAGTGTTTGTTTTATGTAGTTGTATGTGCCAGTAGTTGGTGCATATATAATAATGACTGTTATCACTTCATCTTGGATTTTACAGACAAAGTGGATTTCAAGCTAAGAGAAGTCAGAAGAGATAAAAAAAAAAAAGGGCACTACATACTTGTAGGCAGCATACTGTTGGACCTTGCTTCTTGATCTATTCTGTCAATCTGTTTCTTTTATTGGTGAATTGAGACCATTCATGTTGATGGTTATAAATGATAGGCATTGACCTGTCCTTGTCAATGTATTATTTTCCTGCTGTTGGTTCCCTTTCTTTCCCTTCTATTTAATTGTTTGCTTTTCCTGGTGAATTCACTCTACTGGGATTCTTGGAATTGTTGTCTTTTTCTAGAATGTCCTTCAGAACTTTTTGGCGTGCTGGTTTCATGGTCCTGAATTTCTTCAGGTGTTCTTTACTATGGAAGTATTTTATTTCTCCATCAATTCTGAAAGATAATTTTGCATGGCACATCAATCTGGATTGAAGGTTGTTTTCTTTTAGTACTTGAAATGTTTCACTCTAGGCTCTTCTAGAAATAGGGGCTTGTGTTGAGAAGTCTGCTGTGATTCTGATGGATTTTCCTTTATAGGTGATTTGTTTCTTTTTTCTAACGCTTTTAATATTCTGTTCTTGCATTGAATTTCTGAAATCTTGGCTATTATAATGTTTTGGTATAGTTTCTTTTTCTTTTTGACCATTGCTAATTAGAGTTCTATATGTGACACTTATCTGTATGTCAATTTCTTTTTCTATGCTTGGCAAGTTTTCTACTATTACTTCTGTGAACAGCTTTTTAAATGTACTTTGTGCTAGCTTCTGTTTTTTCATTGATTCCAATTAATCTTATGTTATACTGCTTTGCATCATCTAGCAGCTTTTGGATTGATTTTTTGTGGTCTCTTGTTTTTTTTTTAAATTTTATTTTAAAGAGGATAAAACAGAATAAAACCAATCAAAACAAGCTGGTATAAGAGACACAGGACTTCAAAACATTATGAAATCAACAATAGTTACCATAATGCCTTTTGATGTCTTCAAAATAGCTGCAGATAACTTCAGACATAGTAAAAATCAAACAGAACAGAATAGAAAAGAAACAATAAAAACAAATCAATGAATGCAATAAAGGATTTCAAAACAAGCCAATAGCAAATCCAAAATTGCTACCATAATATAATTTTCTATCCTTGAAATAACTTCTCTTCCCATTGAATTTAATGTAATCAAACAAAAGAGAATAAAACACAACCCAACAAAACAATGGAAATGTTACAGGATCTCAAAACAAGACCATAGGGAATCAACAATTGCTTACAACCCTCAGAAGGAGATCTCCCCTAGATGCCACACTGCATACTGATATCCTCTGAACCTATGATCAGACCACTGGCCCTAGATCTGCAATGTCAGTGAAATACCAAAGCACCTCAGGCATTCAATTGCATTTCACCTCGATAGTTATCATCACAGCCTGTGTTTCTCCAGATAAGCCAGTCACCTATGCAGGGTGGTGGTGGTGGGAGTTTGTACTTCTTGTTTGCCAGTCTGCGTGCCAGAAGGAGTTGGGGTCTGGCTGATCCCAGTCCAGCAGTGGCCCGCATGTAGCGCTGGTTCCCAAACTGGGCTTGTTTGCTGGTGCAGCCATTGTTCTCTCTCCCCTCAGTCCGTTAATGGCACTGACTCATGGAGAGAGGCTTGCGTCTAGCTGTTGCCAGTCTGGTAGCGGCCTGCGCATGGCGCTGGTTCCCAGACTAGGCTTGTTTGGTCTTTTGTTACTTTTAAGAAATCATTCATTTGATGATTGCTAACTGCAACCTTGACTTCTAGATCTTACATTCTATCTTCACACTCATTGATTCTGCTGCATATACTTTCAATAGAATTTGGGTCTCCTGGATATCTGTCTGAATCTGTTTTATGGAATCCAATTCTTTCCTACATTGAGCATTCATGGTTTCTATCACTTTCCTAAGCTCCTCTATTTTTAAAAAATTTGTGTCTACTCTAGACTCACTAACCATGCTCTTCATTATGGTCATCGTCTGTTTAATTATTTGTGTAATTATCTCTTCTTTTTCTAGGACTCATTCATCTGCTTGGTTACTTCTGCTACCATTTCAGGAAGTTCAGCAGGGTGGTTTTTAATTTCTTCCACCTCAGAGCCCCTGAATTTGCCTTGGGTGACCTGGAAGTCTAGGGTTGCATCTTGCTTCTGTTTTTTCTCATTTTTTATTTTTGAAATTCGTTTTTCTGTATTAATGGTTGTAAATTATTTATGGTATGTGGCTGTATTACTAATATCAAGACCTCTTTAGGAAATGACTACTTTTCAGAGGTGTCTTCTATGGGTAGCTGGCTCATGGCCTCTGAGTCTGTTCCAGAATCCTGTCTCTTCTGTTTATTAGGAGTGAAAGTTGTAGCCTGTTTGGACTAGCACCTGGTTCTTTGGTGCTGGACTGGTAGTTTTGCTTATGTTCTCCAGACAATCTATTGGCATACAAGGAAGATCAATTGATTACAACAACTACATTATCTTGGCTAAAGTAGTATAATCAATAAAAACAATAGCATCAAACACAGACTAGAAAATGACAGACTGTAATAACTAATAATTTGACACTTTTAACCATATGTACAAGATTTATAATTATATAACAAAATCCAAGACAAATCAGAAAATTATGTACAGTAAATATGCACTCAATAGAGCAATTTTACCCAGAGGGGAGAAAATTTAAAGGCAGAAGAGGAAAAAATAGAGAAATGAGAGAAGAAAAAGAGGTTAGAAGCAAGGTTGAAGGACAGGGAAAGATTATCCAAGCTTTAAGAGACTGGTGAAGAAGGTTGGAGAGAAGAAAAGAATGAAAAAACAAAAGCAGGGAGAAAACGAAACAAAAGAAAACAAAACAAAAACTACAAATAATATTTGCCCTCACAAAGAAATAAAAACAAAAAAATCAGAGTGAAAAAGAAACCAAATGAACAAAAATTTAAAAAACAAAACAACCCCAACCCCAAAGCATAACAAAGCAAAATAAGAAAAAAAAAAAAAAAAAAAAAGGAGAAGAGAAAGAAGTTTCTTTGTGATTTCAAGCCTATGATTTTCTTCTGGGATCTCTAGTTTTATGGCAGTATCCAAATTCAAGGTGTGACTCTGCTTTTGCTGGTAGACAAAGTAGGTGGTCAATGCTCCTATCTGTGCTTGATAATCACAGCAAGCTAGTAGTGGGATTAGGGTGTGGTGTTGGTTCTGGGACTTTCAAATTCACAGAAGTTCATAAAGTTCTCAACATCTGGTTGTGGAGTTGGCTCCTGAGTCATTTAGCATATCACACTTAGGGTGTCTCTTGTGGGTCTGGCCAAGTCTCCCTGACCATGGATGTTTCCTGTGATTCTCCCTCACCCAGTCATTATGGTGGTTTAACACTGGGAGGCCTGAGATGAAGCTGACCTGCAGCTGTTCTGAGTCCTGGGCTCAATTGGCCCCTCTCTGAAATGGCATCTGACCGAGGACTTCACCGCAGTCACTTTGACTGGAGTAACTCACCAGTTGTCGTAGCACACAACATTCACTTCTCTGTTCCACTAGAGGCCCTGGAGTCATCTGCTTTCACTGTGTGTCTGTAGATTTGATCTTCCTTTCTCACAACATGAGCCAGGAAACAGGGAGAAAGTGCAGGTTGCCCCTTTCTCTTTCTGCATTGTGGTCTGTCTCTTTGATTTCTCTGTAGGCTACAATATTCCCTTCAGGTTCTTCCTGGGTCCCAGGGATCCACCTCTCTCCTTCCTTCCTTCCCCAAGTTGTTATTTTCTGGTGTCTTCACTAATTTAGTTTTTAATGATGTCTATTCTACTCTAGCCTATTCTATCCCTTACTTTTTATATTGAAGAAGTCTTATCTCCATACTAATAATATTTTGTTCTGTTCATTTTCTTAGTCTTTGCCTTTCTTTGTTTTAATGAAATATTTTTATTAAGTGATTCTAGAGAGTAAAACACATTTTAGAAATTTCCTCTTTCTTGAGTACTGTTTTACTCTTGATCAGGGTCTTTGTTCCTATGGTTTTATTTATTTACTCATGCTATATTTGCTAATGTAGTTAATCCCACTTATTTGGGTGACTAATTTCATCCATTCTCTTTGACATATTGCCACAATTGGATGTAGACATGGATTTTACCTTGCTGAATCCTGGATATTTTCGTTTGCCTATGAATGTTATGGGAAATAGCTAAATTACTTGGAAAGAGTTTGATACCTTCTGGTCTTGTTTTTATGATCTGTTATGTGGGTCTAAAGCAGTGTTTGGCTTTGGGATAGTGTTTTTTTTTCACTACCACGGTAAGGTCTTCCTGGGTTGTCCATCTCATGCCCTGTGGTTCATGAGTTTTTCCAGTCTGACTTATGGGACTGAGGATGATTCTCAGTCCTATTTGAGTACTAGATACTGTCCCAACTCCACTTTCAGATCATGCCCTTCCTGGCCTCTGGATGATTCTGTACACATAGGCACTGATTCACACCTTATTGAATACTTAAAGGAAAAGAAGAAAACAATTTTCCATAAAAATCATATAAATAACATATACAAAAATGAATTCCACATAAATTAAAATCCAAACTGTTAGAAACAAAACTTTAAAACTTTTAGAAGAAAATTAAGGAATATATCTTGGAGTAGGATAGATTTCTTGAGATTTAAAAACCCTGCAAATATGGCCACATTCGATTAAAATTTCTGCAAAATTAAAAGACAAGCCACAGCCAAGGATTTTGGGGATCCTTTTTCTGACTGACTCTAGAAATCACTCTTGTCCAGTTCCTCCTTCTCTAGTGTTTTGTCCCATAAATTCTAACTGCCTTGGCCTCCTTCTACTCCAAATTCTGTCTGGTCAACGTAGACTAAATTGGTCTTTCTCTGGGTTCCCCCTTCGTGTCCTGGGCGTTGGAAACTCATGCTGGCAGTAAGCTGGGCACTCTCAGAGTACTCCTCATTTTACTTTCTTCCTTCAGAATCACTGTCTTATCCCACCTTGTCCATTACTTTACATATTTTGTTTGGTTTTCTAGTTATTTAAGATGGCAGAAAAAAAAGGGAGATTGAATCTGGTCTCTTTATTCCATAATGACCAAAAGCAGAAGAGGCCTTAATGTCATTTTATGTAACTTATTTAAAAAGTATGAAGTGATAGTGTAAAAAAAACTGGGCCTAGAAAAGATAAGGACAAAATCTGACAAAGGAATTCCTTAGAGGGAAAGAGAAGAAAGGATTACTCTGAAATTGATAATTTTATAAGCAAGAATGTCAAAATTTTAGAAAAACTCTGAGGATTAATGGTAGGCATATGGATGTTCACCATGCTGTTCCAGGTACTTGTATGTTTGAGACATTTTATAATAAAATTTAAGGACGTAAAAAGAGACTAAGGAATATTCTCAAAGGGCATTCTGGAAAGATTGACAGATAAAGCAGAGGCATGAGTGTTTCTTCAAGCTGCCTAAGGCAGAAGGCACTGTTAGGCAGGGACAAAAGAGTAGCAAACAGAGATGACAACTCCTTCCCTACACTTTAGATCTCGGGAAGGCCTGTGACTTCCTTGCTGGCACTTTCCACTCCTGGACAAACTTTTCTTTGATGAAACCCTTCAAATTCCAGCCTTCACAAACACCCCTAATACTACTGCCAAGTTGGGATGAGTTAACTGTGCCTCCACTCTGGGTCACTACGGCCTAGTTCTTGAAGACCTGAACTGTTAGGTTATGCTTCTTTCTAAATTATCCACATGGATGATCTTTCTTTGACCTTGGTCTAATTCCTTGTGCTCCTTTCCTTTGATGTTTATCTCTTGCCTTAATGTTTGCATGAGCTTTGTAATTGGTCTTCCTTCTTCATGGTCATCCCCTGCCTCATCTAGTCTTAACCCAGTAGTCAACTGGAGACATCCTTTCAAAACACTGGGTCTTGTCTCTTCTTTCCTCAAATCCTATAGTGGCTATTTATCTTGTTCAGAGGAAAGCAAGGTTCTCTTCATTATCTACAGAGCCCTACACGGCATGACTCCCACCACCCTCTCTTCTACTGTTCTACTCACCATCAGGGGCCCCCTGTGCTGCTAGAACTGACCAGGCATGTTACTGCCTCAGTTGCATCTGCTGCTTTCTCTGCCTAGAATGCTTTTACTCCAGATAGCTACACGGCTTCTTCTTTCTCTCTTCTTTATGTCTTTACTCCTCAGTTGTTGCCGTCTTCTCTTTATATAACACTATCTTCTCCACCTCCACAGTGCTTTCTCTCTCTTGGCTTCTTTTCCTCCTCATACAGTACATAGTTTGTTTTTCAATTTTGTTCATTATTTCTTTCCACTGGGGCAATCTCCATAGGGATAAGGGTTTTTATTTCTTCTATTTATTGCTGTAACACAAGTGCCTAGAACAGAGTTGGGGGCAGAGGAGATAAGATCACTTACTTTCAGAATGACTGGTTGCTGCTTGGGCTCACACGAGGTTATTCCACAGGTCCCCTCCCCACCCCACCTGTCGCGGCCCCCACCCCAGGCACCTTCTGTTTCCACAGCCACTGCTTTCCCACTCTTTTCTGCCCTTAGTCCATTTATGTTGCCATAACAAAAATAACAGAAGACTAACTGATTTGTAAACACAAGAAACTTATTTTTCAAGTTGTGGAGGCCAGAAATCTAAGATCAAGGTGCTATCGGGTTTGGTATCAGAGGAGGGGCCGCTCTGCTTCAAGGTGGAACCTTGCGGCTGTGTCCTCTGGAGGGAATGAATGCTATGTTCTCACGTGGCTGAAGTGCAGAAGAGAATAAACCCATTCCACCTATTCCTTTTAGAAGGTCTTTAATCCCTTCAGGAGGGGTCTACCCTCATAACTTAACCACCCTGGAAGGGCCTTGCCCCTTCAGTCGGTACTGTTGTCAGCTAAGATTTTTTTCCACAGCTCAGGATGTTGCCTTCTCTGACTTCTTCCTTTTATCTGGCTGTCTATCTGAGGAGGATCTGGAGAGGGAGGTAACATTAGCAATTGTAATTGTAGGCTCAACTGCTGTAGCAAATAGATCCACATTACCCATGGCTGAGAGGCAACAGCAGCTTACTCCTAGGTCCCTGCTAGTCCATGTGGGTGTTCCTGTCTGTCGGGGGCTCTCCACGTGGGGATGCAGGGATCTAGTCGGACTGCAGCTGTGCCACCTTCAGCATATGGCTCTGGAGTTGCTCTGGCTGTCATCATTCCAGCAGGCACCCCGCTACAAAGGGCCCTGGGGAATAGGGATTGGGTGGGCATGTGTGACTAGTACTTGTCATCTTCATCATCATAGCTTTAATAGCAAACACAAACCTCAGTTGACAAACTCATATGTGCAATAAAACGCAACTTTATTTTTTCTAAAATCTTATTTCTATTTTTAGTCTCAATCTATCAAGATGGCAGAATTTGTGTTTTAGTAGCTATGGGGGTGCCTGCTTCCCCCTTTTTGGGGGGAGGGAGGATGAAGGAGTGATTACCCCTTGAAGGCAGTGACTCACACCGGCATGATGGTGATGGCCATCATTTGGACTAGATCTTGAATATTGCCCAAGCAGGGAGCTGCAATATACTTGCACTGTTTGATAATAATGGTTCCAAAACTAATAACAATATATTTGATATCTATTGAGCACTTAGTGTATACCAAGCCAACCACTAAGTACGCTCTATTTCCAACATCTTTATTAATTATCCAACAATTCTATGTGTATCTATTTTTAGTCTCATTTTGTATCCGAGCCATTGAAGCTTAGCAAAGTAAAGGGGCTAACAGGTCCCAGTCAGCAAGTGACAGAGCTCAATTTCAGATGCAAGACTGCACCCGAAGTCTGGGCTCGACCAATGTTTCTTCTGACCTCTTGGCAAGACTGCTGGTGCCTCACTGGCCAAGATTGGGGCTGGCCTTCCCCTTCCTTCCCTGCCTGGCAGAGACAGGGTGTCACATGGCGTGCCCACCGTCAGCTTCTTTCTTGGAAACTGGTCATTCACTCTGCTTCTGTATTGGTCTCTCATCTCCCTGCAGATTTGTAGTCTATCTCTGCTTCTCTTTCTCAGCTTTGTCTTAAAAATAAAAAAATAAATTTAACCAAGAATTCATACCACAAAAAGGGAAGAAGGGGCAAGTACCAGAAGCAACCAGAGGTTGAGGGTTAGCACCCTGTCACTGGGTACATGGGCTTTTTAAAGAGGGAGGGAATAGAAGCTTCTTGGATTTGTGCTCTTGGGGGTCTCCAGGCTACCCCTTCTGACCACTTACGCTGACACTAGATTTTCCAGGGTCTTCTCCAAGAAAGCAGCACTTTTCCCATTAGATAAAAGGCCTGTGGCTCCAGGAAGGCCTTCCAACTCAAACTTGTCTGATATGCTAAGACTATTGCTTTGGATGAACAAGCTCCAAATACAGCATGGGCTCACTTTAAAAAGTCAGGTGTCTGACATTCATATCATATGTAAATAGTCCGACTGGGTTAGGTTGAACTCATTGGTTCAGATCAAGACTTTTGGGGGACAGTTGTTTTTTGGGGGGCAGTAGGGAGTGAGCAGAGGAAAGGTGGGCTGTGAGATGCCTCAAGGACCTTGTGTCTCTCCACAGGTGAGGACTCCATCAGCACCTTGGGCCTGATCCTCGGTGTGGGGCTGTCGCTGCTGCTCGTGTCCATCCTTGGCTACAGCTTGGCCAAGTGGTACCAACGTGGGTACTGCTGGGAGGGTGAGTGAGCACTGGGCCTTGTCACTCCAGGTCTGCCCCACCCCAGCTCCTGTAGCAGTTGGCAAGGTTGGGAGGGGCAGCAAGCCCTTCGACATGAAGGGATGCAAAAATACTTCCTGTGGTGGTTGCAGTGGTTGAAAACTTGAGTGGGTGGCTAAGCAGTTGAAGTGGTTGGGTGGGGCAGTGGGGCCTTTATCCAGGGAATGGGGGCTCCTCGCAGCCCAGGAAGCAGTTGGTGCCTCTTACTTTACAACCCACAGGAGTCCATTTGAGGGGTCTCCAAAATCAAGGGCAATAGGCTGGAAGTTAAGCTCCAACTGGCCCTAGTCTGGCTCCTTGTGTATTCCTGCTCTTGTCTGTGAGTCTTGGGCCCTCTTTTAAGCTTGCTGACATTCCAGCTTCCCTGGGAGTCTCCTGGAATTTGCTGTGTTGTTCTCAACTCTGAGACTTATACTTTTCATAGGACCCTGGGAAAGTTGGACAGGCCTGCTGGCATGCCAAAAGATAGAGAAAACTTTCTAGCTCTGCATTTAACTTTAACAGATATTCCATGAATATTTTTTGAGGACCTTGTATGTCCCAATGCACTTAGGCCTAATATGCTTTCTTTAAAATTCCATGCGAGGAAGAAGTTGTCAGAGCTTTGATTTTTTAAAAACAGATGACATGAGATTAAAGTTACAGCGTTGAAAAGTGGTAGAATTTGGATTCAAGCCTAGATCTTGTTCTTTGGGGCTCTAGACTGAGACAATCTCCTTCTCAGGGTATTGGGCCTCCTAATGGGAAGGCCTTGAAAGAAGTGGGACCCTCCCATAGCATCCTGAGGCCAGCCCTGTCTCCCACTCCTCCAAGCAGAGTTGAAGGAATTCCAGATATTTCTGGAAGAATGCTGGAAGATTTCCTTGCAGGCACTAACCATTTTTTATTTGTTTGTTTTGTTTTTCGGATTGTCTTCCTAGGTCCTAATTTTGTCTTCAATTTGTACCAAATCCGGTGAGTAGCTCCAGGGCAGATTTGGATGGAGTGGGCACTGAGGGTTAAAAATGATGAAGAAAGAATCAAAGACAGAGCCATATATTACTATTTTCCTTCCCTATCTCCTCTCCATGCCCCTGTGCAAACCCAAAGAAAATCCTTTTAGAAAATTTCACATAAAATTTGAACATGGGCTGGGCCATTTGGAACCCTGACAGAGACCTTTTTAACATTTACTCCCAGGCAGGGAACATTTGTCCATTCACCTTCCCACCATCCATCCATCCATCTATCCATCCATCCATCCAACCATCCATCCATTGGTCTGTCCTTTCCCAGTAAGATTCTATTGCAGTCAGTGTCGGGGCATTCTTTTCTAATGATATAAAGATGGTTGAGCATAGTCTTTGTCCTCAAACATTTCACTGTCTATGCTGGAGACAGACCTGATGACAAATAATGTAACCTCAGGCACCATGTCATAAAAGGGGAGAAACTGAAGAAAGTCAGAGATTCAGGAAGCAGGAGTCAGAAAGTCCTCTTGTCATTTCAGAGCTGGCCTGTTCCTCCTCTGGCCTTGAGAAATGAGGTGAATACTATTTTGGGGTGAATCTTATCAATGATAGGATGGATAGATATTCCCTGACTGACAGTGAATGCTAAAAGGATCACTGTCATTGGGATTCTACATAGTCCTGTCCATGTCCAAGTTTCTATGCATGGAAGACTCCCCACTGATGAAATTTCTTCCCAAGTTCTAGTATGGGAGGAGGGAACCCAGGGAGAGACTAGGTTCTGAGCTGCTGAAGCTTGATTGGATGATCTTTTCTAGGAATCTGAAGGACCTGGAGACTGGGCCACCCTTCACCATCAGCGGCCACATCAGCAGTTCAGACGGTGGTTACATGAAGTTCTCCAATGGGCTAGTCTGATGGGGGAGGCTTCTGCCATCTGGAGCCTAAAAGTGAGTGGGAAAGTAGAGAGTCTTAGGTGCTTGGTCTTAGGACCAAGTAAGGTCCTAAGAAGGTCCAGGCACCCAAACTTAGCACTAAGGATCACTCAGAACACAATGAGATGATTGCCCCTGCTCCTTCTTGCTTGGGAGAAGCCTGGCCAAGTAAAATGGTTTAGAGGAACCCTTCCCAAGCCTTCTTTCTTTCTACCCTCCCTTTGCTTTCTGCAGAGAAGTGCTTCTGGCTCAGAACCCACCCTTCCTCACTGCTCTCCCTTCCTGGGCCCTCAAGACCTGGCCTGGCCTTCTTGTATGGAGAACAAGAGGTCTTCTCCAGATACTCCATCAGCTTGCAGCATGAAAATTTTGGGGAGAGGCAGACTCTGGGAACAGATGTGGCTGGGCTCAGGAGCTTTTTCACGGAGACTCTAGAACGCCCAGAGCCTGCAGAAGGAGAGCCAAACCCATTCAACTAAACCGAGTGTGGGCAGGGCCCCCAGATTCCAGAGGAGAGCTCTTCAGAGGGTGGCCCACATAATTTCTTTTTGTAGAATCGACACCAAGGGCTGAAAATCCAACTGTATTGCTACTAGGCAAAGTTGTCTGGAGCTAGAGGTGATTCCAGATATGTTTTTTTTTTTTAACCTTCCCACCTGAAATTAACTTCCCTGCAGACTGAGCTTGCCCTTTACTCTGTTCTGCTCCCTTCTGTATTTGGTTCTGCCACTTTCTATACTTCTTCTCACCTGCTGCCTCCCAACTCCCATCTCTGTCCCCAGCCTGGGCCTATTCTCCCTATTGTGACAGGTCTCGGGTCTCTCAAACTTGGTCAGCTTTCTGTTTTGATGGGCACTGCTGAGAACAGTCAAGAAGCATGCCTCATCTTCTAGGTTCCTATGCCAGGGTGGCCATAGGGCATGGGATGGGCATGGGGATTGAGTGGGCACTATCCCCAGAGTTCAGTGTCTCCCATGAAAAGCCTGCACTGTAAGGCAAAAAGTGGGCCAGAAATGGTGGGGTGGAGAAAGGAACCCTGGCAAGGCTGTGCATAACAGATAAGGGCAAAGGAAATCGAGAATGGCTGTAGCTGGTGAGTAGCAGAACAACAGTCCTCCTGAGTCATCACTTCTTCCTCTGGCCTGAGACCTACTAGACTCTGCTTCATGCAGAGTTGTTTCATCTGGAAAAGCCGCAGTGCTGGGGCAGCTGTGGGCCGAGGAGTGCATGAGAAGGGGCTGCCACTACAGAAACCTGCGTTAGAATCACCAGCCACTGTCTCCTCTGTCAGCGTCACAGCAGCAAGGTTAGCAGATGCAGCAGCCCAGGACAGCAGCGAGGGAGGAGAGCTGTTGTATGTTTGGCCTTTCAATCATCTCTTTCCTGTGGCCTTGTTTCTTTCTGGCTTTGGGCTTTAGTAGATTGTAAAGGAAGGAAGGCAAAGCGCCTTGCCAGCTCCTCCCTCGTCCTTTCCTGCCGGGGTCTAGGAGCCATTCTCCCAGCAGGGTCAGGCTCTGACTTAACAAAGTGAGGCTCTGGATATGGAAGGCTTTGTCTGGGGGTTTCTGTCCCTGAGTAGGTGGGAGTGGGGAAGAGCCCTTCATGGCTTTGGTCCTGTCTTCCTTAAAAGCCTCTTGGGAAAGATAAAAGGAAGCAATTGCCATTGCCTTTCTTCTTCCTTGATTTCAGCTTTGAGGGCTGGGCCCCCTTTTCTAACCTATTGGGTGTGCAGTCCCAATAATGCTCTCTCCCATCCCCTGCTCAGCATAGTTCCCGGGTCCTCTTTCCCCACAGGGCTGAATGGGGGTCCCTGATGGCATTCAGGACTCGGCAGCCTTTGGGAAACTTGAAAGGCAGATAGGACTTTAGCCCAGGTGGTCCCGATGCCAGGTCTGGTGGCTTTAGGTAAAGACACAGGGACAGCTGCTGAGGGTGGGAGAAGAAAGGGTATTTCCCTGTGGTATGCACATCCTCAGGAGCGGAACTGAGAGCAGGCTACTTCTTCTTTTAGGGCCCTCTGACGTATTTGCTGTCCCTTCTCCTCCCCCTCGTTTTCCTTACTTCCCCAGTGCTATTTGCACAGCTTTCCTCACCCTGGGCTGGGCTCCACCCTAGGGTGCCATGTATTTCTGTTGAGGGCTCTAAAGGAGTAGATTCCCACTTGTTCAGAAGTGATTAAAGAGCCACAGCCTAGAAATGCAGTAGCAAGGCTGTTGGGCTGGGCCTTGGCTGGACACCCAGACCCATGGCCTTGCCAGGGCTTCCCAGCACCCGCTCCACCTCACTTAACACTTCTTGAACCCACTGGTACTGTGAGCCAGGAGCTGTCAGAAGAGCCTGCATTTCTGCAGGCTCCTGCCCTGGGCCCTCTGCCTCTCTGTCCCCCTGGACTGTAGCCAGAGCTGTGGTCTGCCAGCCCGACCTCTCCTAGCCACAGCTGGTCTCCATGGTGGGACTTGTCTTGTCTTCCCTGCAACTTCCCTCTGGACTCAACACTCCATGCCATCCATTAAGGTCCCAGTTGTAGATGGCCATGTTTTCTCCACTCATCCCGTTACCCAACCAGGCTGAGCCTTTCGTGGGCAAGGTTAGGTCACATACATATGTCTCCAGTAACCCCTAAAACTGAGGCACACAAGCAGGTGCTCAGTAAATGCTTGCTGAGTGGAGAAGAAACATCCTTTGTGGCCTCAGAAGATGGCTATAACCCCAAAAGTATGTCTGGTGGCTTGAGGAGAAACAGACTGCTTGCACAGTACAGTCTACACAGCATGTTGCTGTATTTTGGGCCTTGTGGCCAGACTGTGACACAGGGATTATTATTGGCTCCACTTTACATATGGGGAGACCGAGTGGTTCTGAGGGGGAGCTTGCTCTGCCCATGGCTCCACAGCTGCTCACTGGCAGCCCCAGGGCCTGTGCAGAGTCTGTGGTCTCAAGGACACAGTCTGACCTCAGGGCTTAGTGGGTGGGAGCTGAATGCTGCACAGGGCCTGGTTCTGACCCTGCCCTGCCATACTGAGTGGCCGTGTGCCAGTCACTCCACCTCTTTGGGCATCTATTTCAGCATGAAGAAATCAAGATAAGACTATTTCTCCAAGGCTCTTCCTGGCTCTTAGCTTGTCTGTTTTAACATTTAAAAATCTCTATATTACTCTTTATTGAATGCCCCAGGACACAGGAGGAGCTCGTTAAACAATTCAAAGATGCAAACACAAAGTGTAGTGCTCTCTAATTTGATTTCTTTGGACCCCAGTGGTCTAGGACTCTAACTGCTACTCAGTCTTTCCCAGACCCCACAAAGATCTGGCCAGGATCCAAGACTGGACTGTTTCCAGCCAAGCCTCTCTACTTAGAGGAGAAGGTTAACGTTTTCCGGGAAGGCACTGTGCAGGGCTGGACTCCATGTGCTCAACTTCACTTCAGCCTCATGGGTGAAGGCACATGGACTCAGTGTGCACTGAAATAATTCATTCCAGGCCAGGCAAGAATTTATTGTTTCCTTTGTTGCCCATTTACAGGCTCAGTTCAAGTTAGCAGCCACCTTGAGATCTTTGGTTCCCAAGAAACCAGTTTCTTATTTCATTTTGTCCTTACCTCTTTTCCGGGTCCCTGCATATAAAAAGCAGGGCTCTCAGGAGGCCTGGTCTCCTCAGGTCCCATCCTTAACTCTGAGTTTCTCGTTGACCCACTCTTCATTCTTCCTTTTTTTTTTTTAAAGAAAATTTTATTTATTTATTTTATTCTTGGAGGCAGTGTCTCATTGAATTGCCCAGTCTAGCCTTGAGTTTGCAATCCTCCTGTCTCAGCCTCCCAAGTCACTGGGATTACAGGCGAGTGTCATATGCCTTGCTTCCTCTTATTTTTTATGCCCTCCTGGTTCTCTCGGACAGCACATTCTGCCCATGTTTTGTGCCAGCTCAAATCTCATTTCTCCAGGGTGTCTTCTTCAAGATAGTTGCATCTTGTTCATGTCTGATTTTAATTACAAACGTTCTCTGGCTCCCATAACTTAATTATTGATTGTTTCCTTTTGTGCATGCATTCATCCAGCCTCTACAATATGCTAGGAACCATGCTAGGCACTGTGAGGAAATTCAGTCTCTCTAGACATTAACCTTGCTGTCTCCTATTTAATGAATTCTTGTAGGCTGAGTCAGGACAGGCTATATCTCCTCTGAGTTCTCTGGTTCTAGCCATAGGCAAGAATTTCTCAGGGAGTTAGGTTGAAGGCTTTCAACCTCTCCAGGGCATCCCTGCAGGACTATATCCTGCCCTGTGCTCCTGATTAATACATTTCTGGAGAGAGGACATGCACAGATGGTGATCGGCTACCTAGAGATGATCAAAACCATGGGAGGTTGAGCAGGTGACAAGAGGACTCTTCCTGCTCTGGCATCTCCTTCAGGTTTTCATCCACATGCCAGTTGTAGTGGAGGGGATCAGGTGACAGGAGCCAGGAGAATGGTTTGTAGTGCCCATCTCTCTTCTCTAGGGGTCTGAGAAATTCAAAGTGGAAGCAGATGGGAGTATCATTAGTATATTTTTAAAAACTGCTTAGTGATTAAAAATCATCTAGAAACAGTGATATTTGAGCAGATTTGGTACAAAACAGGAAACCAGTGGCCTGGTGAGTTCTCACACTTGGGGACCAGAAGTGAAAATGTTCTGCCTGCCCAGAGCTGCAGCAGGCAGACAAAACAACAGGTGAGACAGTACTGGAGCCAAGGCCTCGATGGATCCCTGTCTCCTGGATTTTCCTTGCAGGGCCATGGGGTAATGTCTCCCTCCCAAAGTCTTGATGGAGGTTTTTCATATACAATCATGGAGCTCTTGGGAGAAGATGGGTGGAAATTTTAAAACGCCTCATCTTCTATTCCAATCCCAGTTCTTTCCCCCATAGCTGAAAGACTCAAGCTCTCTGGGCCTCAGGTACTTAGTATAGTAAGGATGCCATTGATTGTGAGGACTCTGAGGCCCTTTCTGACAATGAGGTTATTTCAGAGCACAGGTAACTTCAGTTCCACAGTGTGGGGCATAGGTGAGGGAAGAGGTGAGTGGAGCCCATCGATGGCAGGTACTCAGTGACTGTCCGGAGAGTGAATGCCTGCAAAATGCTGAATGTTCTCCTGGTCCTTTGCCTTCTCTCCAGGCTATATCCTCTTGATTTAGGTTTCCTATTTGGTCTGTAGCCCTGAATCCCTACAACAACCTGGACATGTAGGTTGAGGATATCTGGGAAGGGAATAATCATGGTATCATGTGATTAAGTTAAGAAAAAGATACAAGCTTGAAAAATAAAATTTCAGATCATAATTTTGTACAGCCTACTTTCTTTTAGGCTCAGCTTAATGTCTCCCAAGTGTCTGCTTAGCCTCAGTCAACTATCACTATCATTGCCATCTCATACTGGATATTGTACCACTTCCACTTCTTTCTACTTCTTTCAAATGCTTCTTTTACTTGAAGGGAGAAAATCTATTCATTCATGCATTCATTTAGTCACTAAAATTTTATTGAACACCCATCACAGTGTGTTAGGCATCTGCTGGTGCCAAGGATACAGAGATGAATCAAAGAGCTCACACTGAAATTGCCGTAAGATAGTTTTTTTAGAAATGGCTCACCAGTCAGAAGTATTCCTTCTTGCCTTGAACAAAGAGTTGGATGAGACAAGCCAATAATGGTGCCAGAAGTTTATTTGAAAAGTATGGGGTAAATGGATATAGGAGAAACCAGCTCTGGCGAGTGGGCAGAACAAAGAGAAAAAGAAGGTAAAAGCAAAAATCAAAGTACATGCTGTGTATGAGAAACTCACTAACCATGGCAGCTTTCGGCGATGACCGCTCTTCTTTTATGGCGTTCACATTTCGTGGGAGCTTGCGCGAGAAGGTTCTACATATGGGGTCCTGGCGTTGCCCTGGGATCTTGTAATTGACAGCTCCCACTCATTTCCCCAGCTAGCTTTGCCATGCCCTATCTTCTACATCAAAATGAGTACTGAACCTAACACATTCAATGAGGGCAATATGTCCAGGACATTAAGGGAATAAATTGACCACATGTACTATCTCCATTTGACAGACAAGAAGACCAAGAGTCACAGCTGACCCAACACTCATGTCTAGAGAATAAATAGTGCCTGAACTGGGTGAGCCTTGAACCCAGATATCCTGAGGGCTAAATCACATCTGAGTGTTTTCTACTCCCTGGGGCTGTTGCCTCTTCCTCTTTGTCTTGAGGCGTCTGCAACCCAGTAACCTTGCTGTGAGAGTCCATTAGCCTGAGCAGACTCACAGACTCTCCTCCATGTGACATCCCTGCACCTGCTTTCTTCACTCCACAGCATCAGACTACAGTGTTTGCTCTATTACTTGTACTGTCTTTTCATCCTAGCTTCGAGCTATGGGCCCAGGTCTTACGGCACCTGCCATAGAACTCAATTTTAGGGTCTTCCAAGCTCCGCTTAGCATAAAACATGATAGATCATGCATTTCACTCCTTTAGTTCAGTCTAGCAAATGTGTGTGCAGCACTACTAGGTACCTGGCACTGTTCGAGGCAAGAAGGCACCAGGAAGAAAATGTCACACTGACCCATTTCATTCTTGTAGATGAGAGTCACTGGAATGCTCTACAGTCATGACAGGCTACATATTAAAAGTACATGCAGGGTCTGAGTGGCCCAGAGACACTTTGCACAGCAGGACACTTGAGTTGCCTTGAAGGAGCAAAGTGTGAGAAGATTATTTGGGGTGAGGAGCTACATGCACAGAGGCCCAGAGGCAGGCACAGGGTGGCATGTGAGGAAATGCAAGGGTGTGCGAGGGCTGGAGGTGAGAGGTGGTGAGGATGTGAAGGGGGAAGAAACTGGAGCAGAACAGGAAGGAGACAGAGATCCTGAAGAAGCTTCTGGTTTAAGCTAAGACTTTGAGTGTTGTCTCATAGGCAATGCAGGACCACTGAAAGGCAGAATGAAAAGCCCCCATTTGCATTTAGTCCCCTGAATTCAGTCAGCACTAGGGAAGTTGATTTGAAGGGGAGGGGTGCTGGAGGCCAAGAGATTGAACAGAAGGCTTTGTCAAATGATCCCAGTGAGTGATGATGAGGACTAAATTGGGAGGGGATGGAGGAAACAGAAGGAGGGAGTCACTGAGGGGCTGTTGAAGAGTTGAGACCAGTAGGCCACCTGATGGTCAGCTTTTCCATTAAGGGATAGGGGAAAGTGAGGCAGGATCTCCATGATCCCCGTGACCGTGTGGATGGGAGTAGTGTTAACCAGGGTGGGCAACACTGCAGGAAACCACCAATAAGAAGGGAAAGATGGTGGTTCATGCTCGAACATGTTGGAAGAAGAGAAAGGTGAGAATTGTGTATCTAAGCATGGGAGGAATGAGTCAGGCCTGGAAGTTACCAGCATAGAGAAGTTGGTAGAGAATCCCTGGGGGGCGGGGCACAAATTCAGCAGAGAGGTGGGGACTAAAGAGTGCAGAGTTCAGGACCTCTGGATTGCACAACCACAGGGGTGCCCTTCCTGGTTTACAGAGCACAGGTGCCAGTGTCTCCGGAGTTGCAGATGGAGCAGAAGCAGCTGGAAGAGGTCAGCGAGTGAACACTGCTCTTTCAAAGATCTGATTGTGAAGGGTGGGAAAGAGGGAGGTGCTGGGCAGAAAGTTTTCAGAAGCCTTGGCTTAACTTCTCCAAGGATACCCCAGAACACTGCAGCTGGGCCAATTGTGCCCTGCACACCTGCTGTTGACCCTGTGCACATCTTCACTGCAGCACACACAGAAGATGCCTGATTTCCAACCTTGCCTGCTCTCAGAGATCTTCCCCAGCGCCTCCTCTGGAATATCCAGTTCTGAGCAGGCACCAGTCTCTTTGTGCTAACCAAGTCTCATCTCCATGCCCACTGCTTTCTGACCTGGCCCTTCCAATTTGGGGTTAGGGGAGACCCAGGCAGCTCCCAGCTCCAGATTAGGCTGGTGACGGCACAGGGAAGACTAAGGAAGCAGGAGTGGAAACAGAGAGAAGGTACAGAGGGGAACTGGTCCAGAGGCGACATAACAATGGACCTGAGCAGGATGGCAGGGATGGGTGCAATGACAATTGACTGGAGTCACTATCTGTTTGCAATGTAGAGCTGGTAGTATCTGCCTGATGGGTTAGATCTGGGGCAGAAAGGGGTGACTCCTGGGATTTCTACCTGAATGGTGGGGGGTAGTGGTGCTCTTTACTTAGGTGGCAAAGACTGGGGCAGGAACAAGTGTATGCAGGGTCATCCAGGGTGCTATTAGAGGCAGTGTAACTCTGAGATTTCTGCTAGACATCCAAAGGGACTTGCTGAGGAGGCAATCAAGTAGTTTAGGGGGGCAAATCTTGTTCAGACACTTGGAAGTTATCAGCATTCAGGTGGCACTTAAAGGTATGGATTAGGTGACACTGTTTAAAGGGCAGCAGCGAGAAAAAGACCAGTTTCTATGTGATAAGCAGCAAATCATCAAGTGATGTCCTGAAGGAGTGAAACATTTTCAGATATCAGTGTGTACTGGAATCACCTACAACTTGATCACCTGTTACTTGTTTCCTAAAGCAGGTTCTTGGGAACCAGCATTCAGAAACTCTGGGTTTCAAGGACAAACACCCCAGGTTCTTCTAATGCAAGGAATGCTGTGAGAAACTCTGCCCTGGAGGATTGGGTGAGGGGATGTGGGGAAATGAAGGGCAAGAGACATTACCAGGGCTGGGATGACCAGGGAGCAGGATCCTGAAGAACGTTCTATTCTCCCTAGGGCCATGGTGAGGTCTTAACCTCCACCAACCCTTGCCTGTGCAGTTAGAGGAATTCAGGTGTGATGCCTTCTACCCAGGCTGTTGCTAGTCCCCTTCCCATCACTCTTACCTGCTCACACTTATCACACAGCCTCTCTGGATGGGATAATTTGCTAACAGGAGGCCTCAACTACTGCATTCTCACTGCTGGGCTGCAATCTTCCCAGGAGCGCCATAGAGACCCTGGGCTGGGGTCTGCACAACAGATGTCTAGCACAGGCATGGCTCCAGCCACTCTGTCAGCTGAAAGGACAACAGCCTGCTTTTCTTCTAGGCAGGAAGTCGTCAGCTGAATACCCCACAGCATTTTGGCTGCAGGGGGCTCACGAGGCCTCGTCTCCTTATGTGCACATGAGGGCTATGGGCTCATCCACAAAATGGGTCACAAGAGATGGAGTTCTCATATTAAAATCCCCAGCGCTGACACCAGACCTCACCTGGTGTCAGGCCTGCCTTGTCAACTGCTACAGACCTTTTCCTTGGCTGACACCATTAGGAAGCCAAGTTAACCATCTTCTCTCACCCTATACACTCAGGTTTCTCCTCTGGGTCCACATTTCATGTTTCTCATCATCAGGATCCAGTGTGATCGGCACCTCTGACTCCTTTCACATCAGCCTGTCACCCTGTATTGCCTACTCTTTCTTTAAAGTGTCTTTGGAATCTGTTCCTTCCTTGCCTTTCCCACTGCTCCTGTTCACTATTGTCATTTGTTCAGGCTATTAAGCCTCTGTAATGGACTGAATGTTGGTGTCTTCCTAAATTCATCTGTTGCAGCTCTAACCCTCAGTGTGATGGCCTTTGGAGATGGGGCCTTTGGGAGGTGACTGGATTTAGGTGAAGTCATGGGGGTGAAGCCCCCATGATGAAATTTGTGTCCTTTATAAGAAGAGGAGGACAGATCAGTCTTCCCTCTCCACCATGTGAAGACACAGCAAGAAGGAAACCACAAGCCAGGAGGACGTCCTCACCAGGAACTCAATCAGCTGGCACCTTGGCCCTGGGCTTCCCAGCCTCCAGAACCATAAGTAAAGGCCCATTGTTAAAGTCCCTGGGTTATGGCATTTGTTATAGCCAGAATGAAGACAGACTCCTACCCTGCTTCTCTGCTTCCTGCCTTACCCCTCACATGGAATATTAGTTTCTTTTAGGGCACTGGTCACTGATGGCACTAATGTATTTGTCAGTGTGTCCATTTGCGTGGTATTTACATGGAATGCTCTATGAAGTGATCCCCTTTTGTACACAGGGCTGAACATCATACCTGTCACATAGTAGCTATTCATGGAAGAAACGAAATGCTGATAAAACAAAAGCTTCCAACCAGGTCTCCCTGCCTCCTGTCTTGTGTATTCTGATTCATGCCTTATGCACTGGCCAAGATCATCTTTTTAAAAACGTTAACTTCATCCTACTCAACTCTCCCTCCCTAGAGTATTGACTTGGTCCCATCACTCTTTTTGGAAGTTTATGGGAAATTAAATGAAGTTAAGATGGATCCGATAGGAAAGGTGCTGCAGGTAATTAATGACAATGCATTTAATTTTAAATTGTGGATGTGCTTAAAAAAAAAACAAAAAACCAACCTTCAAGACTATGAGCACTACAGGAAATGAATGAGTCAGGTTTCCTAGTAGCTGAGGTCCTTCAGGCTGAGGTTTGATAAAATCAACCCTGACTGCCTGGACCTGCCTCTCCTAGCCACCAGCCTGCTGTCCCAGGTGGTCTCTGTGACAGTGTGTGCATGGGGGCAGGGCTCAGAGGTATTTTGGGAGGATAAGGTGGTCCCTTGACTACTGCTGTTTACAAATTCAAGAAAACACAATTCAGTAGAATTTCCTCTTCCATCAGTGTTGGCCCATTTCCCTTCTCTCTTTACTAAGAGGAAGTTCCATTAGCTCATTTGAACACAGAATCATACTCTCTGAGTTTGGAAAAGCCCTCAAAGGAGGTTGCTCAGCTGACGAACAACTGGGGCGTTTTGTTGGGGACTTTAATCCAAATTCCAGAGAAGACTGAAAATGTTTTATCAGCCCTGCTGCCTGGAAAAACTCTATCATCTTCTCCCACAGCCTAGGCCTTGACCTGCGCTCAGAGAGCAGCTTCAAGGCCATGCCGAGGAGCCAGTAGACTCCCACTCATTCCAGCAAAGGAGAAAGACTGGCCTGCACCCTGCCACCCTGCTGTCCTGCAGGCTGCTCCACACACTGTCTCTTTCCACCAAACGGGTTCTGGTTCCTTCTCAGAGGATAACTTCTCTTATTATCTGTACCTTTATATCCACCCCTTGGTCAGGTTTCATTCTATTTGCCCCAGCAGGCTTTTCCATAGGGAAGAAACCAGCTGCAACACCTTGTTTCCAGGAGAAAGCAACTACCCTGCATCTCTTTCCAATCCAACAAGGAGCCTCCAGCTATGAATAAGCAGGTCCAAGGTGGCTATTAGCCAAGTTCTTTGGACAGTTAGCATGGGTGCCTCTCTACAACTGCTCATTGCCTCAGAGTGAAAGGGGAGAGGTGTGTTGGAGATGATACAGGGAAGAGAGATGAGGTGACCCCAGTCACTTGCTCAGGGATCCAGGTTGTGACAAAGTGCAGCACACAAGAGGCCCTAGGCTAGTTCCACCTGCTGGGTTGAGCTTAGGGACAGATTAAAACCCACATGTGGCTTTTCGTGGAAGCAGCAGACTGAACAGTGTGCAGATGGCTTCCGCACTTATAAGAACCGCCCAGGACACACCTCCAGGGGGAGGCAAGCAGGTATGGCTACAGAGAGATCTGGTTTGTCCTCTTCCTGGAAGGGCAGGCCTCACAGTCTCCTTTACAGTTGTCAGAGCTCACATCCAAAACAACTTTGTACTTTTCACTGTTTCCTTTTTGGGTTTCTGCAAACTCCTTATCTCTTTCATTTTCATCCGTTTCGAGAAAAACTGTGTATTTCCCTTTACAGTGTTAACAGCTATTTACACTGGTGCTGTGTTAAACTTTTACATGACGTTCTCATTTAACCTCACAACATCCCTGGGAAGAGTTATCATCGCTACGTTACTGATGGGGAATCAAGAGGTTGAGCGGTTTTTACACAGTCATAGGCAATAGATGTTAGAACAGGATTCTGAAGCTGGATCTGTCTGATCTGAGTCTGAATTCTCATTCCTGTTTCCTTAAGGCAACATTACACACCCTTTTCTTATCATCCCCAAATACTGGCAACCAAGTTCTCCATCAGCCACTGTTTCATCAGAAATCTGTGGTTTCCCAGGGTCCCCACTGGTCTTGACAATTTATTGGAATAATAAAAAACAAAAAACCAAAAACAACAACAACCATAAAACCAACCATACACCACTCATTCACAGAGATCTGTGTTCAATCACAATCACATCCATTTTCTTAGTGGCTCTTCGTGTCCCTATGAATTCGACAAACCAAGCATCTTTTCCTGTTTTGCAGACAAGGAAACAGGTTCAAGAGAAGTTACTTGCCCAACATCACACAACTAGAAACAGTGAATGCAAAACTAGAACTCCAGGGCTCTTGAGAGACCAAGAATTCCTTCCCTGAACTATGCTGCTTCTTCAATAAATAAATGAGCAAAATAAATAAATAAAGCTCAAGGGAACCCTGAGCAATCTTCCCTTAGGCCTGTTTCCAGAGGGAGTCATCAGACTGGCACCTATGGGCTTCTTGGGAGAGTGCCGTGGCAGAATTTCCTGGGCCGGAAGGCCCACGTTCAGAATGCTACAGAAAAATGCAGAACCCAGAGATGGCCCTGGATGCATCCACAGGTCTGTCGCCCCTCCTAGAATCCTTGCCTGGGGGACTGTAAACTGACTTTGTTTGAAGACAGATTCTTAATGAAGAGTGGGAAAGCAGGGCCCATATCTGTCCCCTTGGGCCCAGTGACTGGCAGTTGTCCAGGCACAATGCCAAGGACTCCTCCTAGATGTCAGCCCTTGGCATGAAAAGGAAGCTGGCTCTAGGCAGATGAGTTCTGGAATCTACTTCCTTATAGCCGAGAGTCTGCAGGGTCTGTGTCCTAGGTCTCAGTCCCTTTGTCCCTCCTGGGCTCCATAGTGATGTCGTAACTGTTGGACTGCCTGGACAGACACACCTTAAGCATTTCCAGTGACAGTTTAACTGCCTGAGAAGACTGCCAGTGGAGAAGCATCTCCATGTGACCCACTACCCGCTCTGATCAAACTGAGCTCTGCTCCTGCTTCTCCTAGAAATGACCCTTGCAGCCTTGCAGGGTTGGGCGGGGGGGCTCCATCTCACTGTACTCCAACTTGCCAGAGGTCCTGCCACCTGGCTGACCTGAAGGAGGCATCCAGATCTGAACTGGCAGCCTGACCTTGTCTCAAGAAAACCCCGTGGTTCCTTGAGCATAGACTCCTTTGCGGAACAGAAAACAGCCCAAGCCAGGAGCAGGTCTCTGCCCTGCCCTTCTTGGCTCTGCTAGTCTGCAGGGTCCACTTAGCAAAACAGGTCAGCACCACCCATGCACCCTGCACCACTCCATATCTGCCTGGGGGACAGGCTACAGCAGACCCTGAGGGCCTGCACCAATGTGCACCTGCATCCTCTTCTGATCCCCAGGCTCCTCCTGCTCCCAACGGGAGAGCAGGCATCGCTGAAATAAAAACCAGCCCCTTCCGTGAGTCACTCACTTGAGTACAGGCTGGAGATCAGAGACTGGGTGACTAGCTCTGAGTCAAAGCTGCCCAAGAGGCCTCCTGGGACTGCCATACAGTCCTGAGGGGCGACATGATGGGCAAAACTCCAGTCAGATGGCCCTAGGTCACTACAAGCAGTCAAATCCAGGAGTGGCCTCTCCTCAGTCAACTGGTTCCACTGTCCTGGTGGGATGCCTGAGGGAGCCACAGTTACTCCTGGAGGATCCTGTTTCAAATAGCCCTTGGCCAGAGGTGGAGAAGGCCAGTCTGCCTCAGGATCCAGGCATGTCCTGAACAAGGGGCAAAGGTCATCTGTCAAAGGAGTCTCTTCCTCCAGGCAGGCTGCTACAATTGTCTTCTCTTCAGTGCATCTGCTCTGTTTCACATAGCCCCGGAAGGCCACTGTGGCTGGGTCTTCTTCAGGGACCTCAGGCCCTGGGAGACTTATATGGCCCAAGGCTGAGATGCCGTGTGTACTCCCAGGTTGCCCCTCAGAGTTTCGGATAAGGCTAATCCCACTGTCATCCTGGCCCTGGTTTGTGCTCCCCACCTTGTGCTCCCAAGGGGGCTCAGAACCGGGGTTCAGGTTGGGATCCTGCAAGCAGATCCCGCTGTCTGTGCTGCTGCTGCTGCCGCCACCGCCACTATCACTGCAGCTGACCTGAAGATCTGGGGGCTCCCCCTTTCCTAGAGTCCCACAGGCCTGTGGGTTGGGGGCAGGGAGGAATTTGGGCTCTTCCATCTGCCGGGATGGCTTGGTACTGCTGAAGCCACTGTCCATGCTGCCATGCAGGCCTGAGATCCTCAGCTTTGGGGACACCTTCAGGAAGGTCTCCACATCGAGGTGGTGAATGGTGTCCTGCCTCTCCGGGTAGTGCAGCTTGCTGACTAGAATGAAGGGGCTGGGTTTCTTGAAGACCTGAGGAGGAGAGGACAGTGAGACAGGCAGCTCAATAGGGGCTGCAGAGCCTGGGCCACACTGCAGTGTGCTCTTATGGGCATGTTCTGGAATCAAGCTTTTCTCCTGAGGCGCTCCTCAGTTTGGTCCTGGAAGCTGACATTCTCTAAGCCCAGTTGCAAGGGGAACCTGAAAACTCTCAGACAATTCCATCCCCCAGGCTTTTCAAACCTGAGAGCAGGCTAGACCAACCCTTTTTAGAAATGTGTTTCAAACTTTTTTGATAGTGACCCCATATAAAACAAAACCAAAAAAATTACATAATAACCTGTATAGCTAACTCACATATAAATACGTAACTGAGACAAATCTCACAAAAATAATGCTTACTACTTAAGTCCCATGATACATTCTGTCCATGGTATCATATCTGATCCTACCCATTTTGTTTTTTAAAATTCTGGCTGCAAGATACCAAATTAATTTCTCTACTTGCTGAGCTGTGACCCACACAAAACAGGGTGGCTGTAGCATGAGGTGAAAGAATGAACAGCCAAGCACCCACTCCCATTAACTGCCAAAGGCTCCAGGGAAGTCACTTAGCCCCTCTCCCTTTCCCTCCCCTGCCCTTGTCACAACGGCGTTCTCTCTGTCCCTGAGCAATCCTGCATACTGTCTCGGAGCCTCTGCACATGCTGAGCTTCTGCTGACAGTTATTCCTTGGTACTTCGTATGGCTCAATTCTCCTGTCACTCAGGTTTCAGCTCATGTCACCTCACCAGGAAAGCTTTCCTGACTGCCCTTGCCGGAGTAACACTCCAGCCATTCTCTCTATGTTAACCTTGTTTACTTTTTCCTGGCACTCAGTTCCTATAATTATTCTATTTCTTTGTTTTCTGCCCTGTCTCAGCATACATATCCACTGCTCACAGAACATAAGCCCCTTGAAGCTGTAACTGTCTACCCTTGTTTGCTGCTGTGTCCCACAGTCTAAATTGAGCCGGCACCAGTAGACACTCATAGGTTTGATGACTGGCTTACTGTTGCATAACTGCTCTCATTTTTTGGGTAAAGTAAGTCCCTGACTTACACGTGAGTTCCGGTCTGGGAGAATTGTTGGCCAGCTGAATTTGTTGGTAAGCTGACAGAGTCTTACATAGTACATCTGTGAAGGTTTGTGACTCAAATGTTTGTAAGTCAGGACTTACTGTATTTGAAGACTCAAATGTGGTTCTTATTGGTTGAGTCCCTGTTACTGTCACCTTGTTTGGTGATTAATCCCAGCTCTGCCTCTTATTGTCACTTGGGCCAAATTACTAATCTTCTCTGACCTCTAGTTCCTCACCTGCAAAGTAGAATTACGAAAGCATGTGCCTCCTTATGTTGTGGGGAAGCATGTGCCATGCTTAGAACCTTCTGTGATACATTGAGGGCATTCAATATACTGAACTGAACTGCAGCCTCTGATAATTCTGTAAGGGAAATATTATAATCTCTGTTTCTTAGAGGAAAACTGAAGTTCAGAGAAGGTAAGTGATTTGCTGAGCCACACAGCAGCAAAGAGCAAAGCTGGAATTTGTACCCAACTATCTTGCTTTGAGACCCCCTTCTTATCTTGATGGGCTATTAAAAAGATCAGATCAAAGTAGCTGCGAATGAGGACAAACTAGTGAACTGAAAGTGCTTGGGCGGCTTAAGTTATTCACAGACTTAATCATGATGGAGGTCATTAAATGAGGGCCACTGGAATGTATTTATGTGGGGGAGAAAATATCCTGGAGGACATTTCATTCTGTGATCCAAAGGCACCAAAGGAACAAGGACTTGTCTTGTCACTTTTTTTTTTTTTTTTTTTTTTTTTTTTTTTGTGGCAGCAGGGATTGAACTCACAACCTCACGCCTGCCAGACAGGCACTTAAACCACTGAGCCAAACTCCCGGCCCTTGTCTTGTCACTTCTATTAAAATTTTGTATCCACATCTCTTTCATTGCTTTGCATTTAAGCTAATACACTGGCAGTAGTCAAGTCCCCTGGGATCAGCTGTCACATTAATCACCTTCTTCCCAATGATATTTTGCATGTGGTGGGTGTTCAGTAACTAGCTCAATCACTATTTGACTCATCCGAGATGCCTCTCCTGACCCCCAACTAGCAATCTCCCATCCATCACAGCAGGAACCCCTTCACCCTCTCCTCTGCCCTATAGCTATCTTCTCAGTCTCTGTCCCTAAGATCAGGCCCCATGCAAGTTTATCTCTAAACCACCACTGCTCCAGTTCCAGGCCCTGCATGTGGTACATGCTCAGGGTGCTACAAAGCAGACCAGTGGAAATGTGTTTTGGAACTGATCTGCCTGGAGCACAGAGGGAAGGCAATGACTACATGCTTCAGCCAGAACAGGAAGAACTGAAAACCACTGAGGGCTGTGAGAGCTGCCTGTCCCCCAGTCTCCTCATCACATTTGTGTACTCAGAGTACAGAGCTGGGGACGCAGTTCTTTCTTGCCTGGAAAAGTCAAACAGTCCCATTGTGCCCTCTCCACCTTTCCTTCCAGGAGTTCTTATTCAAAATAATTTTAGAGAGACCTTGTCTCTCTCTTTATTTGTGCTAGCGAGCCGGGTCTCTGAAGGTTTCCCTTCCCTCTGTGAGCTTCCCCAGGCCCCTGCTTCCCTGACTGAGCTGCATCTTTTGCAACTGAGCTCTTGGCTATCACACAGCAAGGCCAGCTCTGGGGACTGTGAAGAGTGACCTTTGATCCAGGACAAAGATGATCTGAGGTTCAGAAAATGCTGCTCAGGTCTTGCACATTGAGTATAGGAGTCTACGAGTACAGGGTCCTGGCCTCCTCCCTCCTTCTCTGACAGCTTCAATCTTTCTTTCTTCCTCTCTTGGAGTCCTCTGTCATGGCCACGAGGGGTAGGAAGACAGGCTGCCTCCCTGACATTTCTTTCCTATAGACCCTGTGCATAGAACAATCTTTCTGTGTCTCACTGTCTTCACTTGTGAAATCAGGATGATAACTAGTACTAATGCAAAGGAGCTGGTCCAAAAGCCTATGGTCACTGGGGTTTGTGATTACTCAGCAAAAGTGTGCATGTGGTATCTGGGCTACTGGGAAGTACCAGTTCTTGGGACTGGGCTTTGCATTTATTTCTCCATCTGTCCCTGTGGTGCTCTGTGTGGGTGCCTCCTGGTAATGTCAGGGTTGAAGGAAGGGACTGACTGGGATGGAAAGAGCTTCCTGCCTTCCCTGGAGCTCCAAAGTGCCTGGAGGGATGCAGCAGAGCCCAGGAGACTCACCAGGGCAGTGGGCAGTGTCTCCCGGCGTCGCACATACAGCTGGAGGACCAGACAGTAAGCCAGGGCTCCACAGAGCAGCAGGATGAGGGCAAAGAAGAGACTAAGGTTGGTCACGGTGAAATCTGTAGGCCCAGAGAGATGCATTTGTAGGCTGGCACCATGAAACACAGAACAGTCCTCACAGACCCCTTAGCCACTCCCAGAAACCACTCAGTGATTGGTCCCAGGTCACCTCTACAAGCAACTTGTAGACCTCAGTTTTAGATGTGTCTAGTTTCCTGTGAATCTCTCTGGCCTTCTGACCCTGCCCTGAAGGGTTCCCTCATTAGATATGCTAAGTCAGTTTCTGGCTCTCTCAAGTGATGACACACAGAACAATCATGCAGGGTTGTACAGCAGGTAAGAACTGAGGCTTTGGGGTGTCCAGACCATGGTTCAAATACCAGCTTCACCACTTACTAGCTGGGGTACTGGGGACCATTACTTAATCTTTCTGAGCTTTGGTTTGCCCATTTATAAAATGGAAAAAATTATAGCTCCCATCTTATAAGATGGTTGTGAAGTACATAGTCCTTATCATGTACCAAATACTTTCCTTAACATCATCTGACCCTATGACAACTTCAGGAGGTAAATACCATCACCATCATTTTAGTTAGAATTCTCAGGCTCAGTGAAGTTAAGTTACTCGCCCAAGATCACATACCTCCTAAGCAGTAAAGCTGAGATCAGATTAAAATTAGTTCTTTTATCAATGAATGAATGTTTAAAAAAAAAACTCTTAAGGCTGCCTGACATCTACTTAGTGTCTAACTCCATGGTGACACTTAAACAATAATGAGCTGTTGGGTGGTTTTCATAAACTGAAATGTACTGAAGATCTATAATACAGGGGTCACTTCTGTCTTGGTTGGCCCTGTTCACACTGGCTGGGGACCCTGCCCCCCAAGCACTTACGGTTGGCATGATCTAGGCACTTGATCTTGTGACCCTGAGTTGCTAGCTATACCTTCCTCTGGGCACTACCCATCTCCCAAGCCAGACTACAGGATCCTTATGGGCATGATGTGGCTTTACACCTGAACCCTCTCCCCAGCCCACTGCTTGACACCCAGCTGAAAGCCTGCAGTTGGGTTTCTGACTTCAGCAGATCTTTCACAGAGCCAGCTCAGTTTTGCTTCCTCTAGGAGGAGGGAGGGCAGGGAGAAGCCCTTCATACCCAGCTCTGAGGAAGAACAGCATAGGACTGTAACAAACAGGAAGCAGCACAGCTGACTGTGGGGTTCCTGGGGAGGTCCCTGGAAGAACTCCAGAATCAGGGGGCCAGGTTATGCCATCAAGCCCCCTGTGTGATTCTACAAAGTTTGGACATGGAGCCTCAGTCTGCACATCTCTAGAATGGGGACAGCAGGACCCTCTTAGAGCTCCATGAGGATTGGGAGATGTGGGGCAGTGCTCTGTACAGTGCCCAGCCCCCAGCCTTCAGCAAATTCTTCTGAGTTGTACCAGCCTTGCCCTTTCCATCTGGTTGTCAGCTTACACTGCTTGACGAGGACGATGCATTGCTCCTTTGACCAGATTCCCTTGTTGGCTCGGGAGGCGACAGATGGCTTCACACTGACACAGAACGTTCCCACCTCTCCAGGGATTGGGAAGCTGAAGTTTTCATGGTCTACTTTCTCATTTGGAAACTGAAATAAAAACAAAAATAATAGCCACATCCTCTTATGCCATGGCACACAGAAGCTGAGAGCTGGAGGGGCCTTTTTTTTTTTTTTTTTTAATGTAGGCTGGGGTTTGAACCCAGGCCCTAGAGCATGCTAGGGAAAGCTCTGCCTCTGAACTACACTCTGAGGCTTGAGGGGTGGGGGGTTGGACTTTAGAGATGACTGTGCCCGATGCCTTCACTATTCTTTTTCTAAGATAACAAACCCCATGGTTATCAGTGCAGCCAACCTGTCTGCAATCTGCATAACCAGTTTTGTATTATTAGAGAAAAGGCAGTCTTTTACTGAGGCTGAAGATCTTTGCACATGAGGGTGGAATAAACTGTGGGGAAGAAAGAAGATGGGTTTTATACACTCCAGATCTCCCACTCACGGGGTAGTCTTGCCTAAGTTATGCAGTCTTGTTTCCTCATTTAGAAAATGGAATGCAATACCCATGGCCAGGAAGTCAGAGACAACAGCTGTTACTAGCTTCATGCGCTGGCCCACAGTGGTAGACAGTGTCTTCCCCACTGTCCTGCACAAGCACGTTTGAGGGCTGAGGTCACATAAACTTTCTCCTCAGATCGGCCTCTACTTGGTGCACAGAACTCATGGCACACAAAGGTGGTACCAGCCCAGGGGTCAGGGAAGCCCTTGGAGCCCTGGTCCTGTGGCCTTGGGGAACCCCATACCTTAAAGCTTTCCGGCACTTTGCGAATGGCAATCTCGTACTGGCGGAAGCGACTGAAGATGCTTTCGTATGTGATACCTGCAGGGGCCACCTGGGGTCTGGGGAGCTGGATCTTTCCAAAGATGAAGCCCTCATGCATTTCCAGCTTCACACTGTCAACCTTCAGAGTCACTGAGGGAAAGAAGGGCAAAGCCATGAAGCCAGGGGTTAGGTTTCAGATTTTTTTTTTTTTTTTTTTTTTTGCGGCACCGGGGATTGAACTCACAACCTCGCGCTTGCCAGGGCAGGCACTTAAGGCACTGAGCCAAACTCCCGGCCCTGAAGCCAGGGGTTAGGGAGGGCCTATGTAACCCACCTGTGTCTTGTTCTGGGGCCAAGTTCTACCTCTCCTGAAGATGAGGCCACAGGTTTCCCAATCCAAACCCACACAGAGACCTCTCAAGGAGCACATTCAAAATACAGATGCCCTTGGCACACTCAGGACACGGGGTATGCGAATTTGTCAGACTGGGCCCTGGAAATAAATTTCTCAAACATGCTCCCTGTGAAATGTCTCTGTAGCCTGAGCTCTGGCAGTGAGCAGGCATTTGGGAGCAAGTGACCTCCAGGACTTTGGCTCTTCTCTGGATCCTACAAAGCAAGTTTAGCATGCACATGTGGTTCAAGTGCAACGTGCGGAATAGATGAATCCCACTGAGTTTGGGGCTTGCCCTTTCCTGTAACCTTTCCAGGAAGAGTCCTGTCTTTTCTTCTGTCACACCTTCCTGTGACATAAGGGTGACTTCTAGGAACTGACCCCTAGAAGAGGGGAAATCTCATCCAAATTCTGCCTATTGCTTGCTTCCCTGAGTGTTTATAGATTCGCTTCCTCTCCCCAAACCTCCAAGTTCACCAGCCTGGTGCTTGTGACTCAGCTGCCCCTATCCACCCCAAACCATTCCTCTGTAGGATAAACACTCACAGTTCCCCTTCAAATCTCAGATCACTGTGGCTAATTTCATCTAACGTTCTCCAAAGTCCTGACTCAGGCCTGTTTAGGAAACAAGTTCCCAGGTCAGGAAGCCTGGCTGTGTGATGAACTTGGGCAACAGTGAGAAGAGCACCATGCTAGATTCTGGCTCGAAGGGACCCCAAAAGCCACACTCTAGGTCAAGGGGAGGAAAAGTACCTTCATCCACAGACAAGCGGGTGTTGGCCAAGGTCCAGTTGGAGTATCGGCTGCCATCCACTGCCCGGACTTTGGCCCGGTAACCATAGGTATGGTATAGGTCCAGGGTGACCTTGGTGACATCACAGCACAATATGAGGGCCTGGCTACAATGGGGCAGGGACTTCCATGGCTCTTTTCCATACCTGAGGATACATCAGGGTAGGCACTGAGGGAGGAACTTAGGCCCAAACCTACTTCCTTTAAGAGGGCATCAAGGGCTAGGGCAGAGAGTTCCCACAATGGAGAAACTAGAACAGCCCTCAGGGGATTTCCTGGGTCCTGGGCCTCTATCTGCATAGTCTCTCTTGGTTCTGAAACCCTATCCCAACTTCTCTGAGATCTAGAAGATATAGAATATGAGGAGCTCAAGTGCCATTTCTCAAGAAAGACCGGTCAGCTCACACCATAGCCTATGCTCTACCTGCTTCCAGCTACCCTTGCAGTCACAAGGGCTTCCCCATTCTCTAGTGATACCTTGGGTGCTTTTCCTGCTTTTCTAGTAAAATGAAAAAGACCTAAGTGTAAAGGCAGTACTTTGACCTCTCACCCCACAGTGTCCAGCATATTGCTCAGCACATATGAGACCCAACAAGTTCTTGTCATCTGAGTGGACAAGCATTAGGGTCCCTTCTGGCCCTGTCTTAAAAAAAAAAAAAAAAAAAAAAAAGGGCAGGTATGTTCTCTTTAAAGTGAGCAGTAGGGATGAACACCCTCTTCCCACCTCCCTTCCTCCACCTCCTCTTTCCTTACCACTGGAGCTCCACCTCATAGTAGGTGCTTTTGGACTGATTTGAGATGGGCTTCCAGCAGAGGACATGGTGAAAGAATTCTGCTTCAAACCACACCATTGGAGGCTGGGGTAGTTCTGAGCCTGGGGAGAAAAGTGTCAACATCAGAGATAGCAGACTTCACCACCAGGGACAATGAGGAGGATGGTGATGGTGGTGAGGACTGTCACTTATTTACTGGGTAGTTTATGATAAGCTGAGCACTGTGCCCAGTGCTTTACATATGTTCCATCTAGCAATCACAGCAGACCTGAATGGTAGGCATTTGTTATGGTTTGTGTCTACACGTCCCCACAAAGCCTCATGCAGTCATGGGGGCAGGCTTCTAGAGCTTGTGATTGATTCATGTCCAGTGCTGTGAGTATGGGTGTGAGTGCTGCACCCATTCTAAGGTAGGTGGCCTACATACAATATAAGTAACAGAAAGTTTTGTCTCGCACTCCTCCCTTTTTGCTCTTGTTGCTTTTACTGTCTTCTGATGCCATGAACTGTTGCCCCTCTGCCATGTACTACCCTGCCTTGGAGCCAGCTGAGTATGGACTGAAACCTCTACAAACTGTGAGCTAAATAAACCTTCCCTTCCTTAATTTTGGGCATCAGGCATTTTGTCTCAGCAATGAAATAAAAGTAACCAAGATAGCATTTACTATCCCAATTTTACTAAAGAAGAAATGGAAGTTCAGAGACAGTCAGTGCCCTGCCCAAAGCCAACACAGCTGGTAAGGAGCAGAGCAGGGACTTACATTCAGATGGGTCCGATTCTAAAGCTCATGTAGTGTCCTAATGTCATGACTTTTGCTGCCTGTGCTCATAAGCTGTAGCAGTAGCTGAGAAGAACAGCTGGATGGGCCACCTCGCAGTAGAGAAGGCAGGGGCCCAGGGCTCAGGCATGTCAGAAGTGAGCACTTAGGTGGGCTAGTTCCTGAATCTGCCCAGTCCTTGTCCTTGCTCCAGTAGTGTCCCAAGGCCTGTTTCCACCTCCACTCCTGGACCCCAACCTGGCCCCAGTCCAAGGCCACTTCTTTGGCACTCTTCAGTACACCAATGCCCTGCTTGTTGACACCCGCTTACTTCTTTTCTGAGGTCTCCTGGGCTCCCCCATTCCCTGGCTTCTACAAAGGCTTTACCTATACCCAGATGCCCACCTCAATCTGGGACAAGACAGACAGAATGAATCAGCCCTGGTTCTAGACCACACCGAGAACATCTCCAGAAAGAGCTAGCACGATGGGCTCTGGGAGTCGGTGGGTACTAAATACTAATCTCTGTCTCTGCCCTGCCACCCTGTCTGCCCCCAACACACACCATTCGCCATGAGAGACACTGATTCAGGAGTCTCACATGAACACTGGGGAAATTATTTACCCTTGCTGAACCCATCCTCTCTTCTGTAAGAATGCAATCAACACATCTACTTTAAGAATCCTGCTGATTAGGCAGCTGAAATATATGCAAGGACCAAGGTGGATGAGTTCCCCTTCTCTCCTCCTTTTTTTCCCCTGCAGTGCAACCCCAGGGGTGCACTGGGGTTGAATCTAGGGGTGCTCTACCACTGAACTACATCCCAAACCCTTTTTATGATTAAGTTTTGAAACAGTGTCTCATTGAGGTGCTCTGGCTAGCCTCAAACTCTCAATCCTGTGGCCTCAGCCTTTCCAGTAGTTGGAATTATAGGTATGAGTCACCCTACCCAGTCCCTTCCTTCCTTCTTGATTCCTTAAAGTATCTCCATTTGACAGCAACTTTGGTCATAGGTGGCCTTTTTCTCTAGCTTCTTGTCATTTCTCAAATCATGCTTCTGACTTTCTCATAGAAAATACATCTGCCCCATCCTTTGCTTTCTGTCCTTATGCTATGTTTGACCCTCTACTCTATCTTTCCCTCTCTCTTTCTCCTTCCTTTCTCTTCTCCCTTCCCCTCCCTTCCCCTGCCTCTCTTCTTCCCCTTCTTCTCCCCTCCCAGTCTCCCATCTTTTCTTTTTGACAGGGTCTTGCTAGGTTGCCCAGGCTGGCTTTGAACTCATGATTCTCCTGCTCCAGTCTCCTGAGCAGCTGGGACAACAGGCAGTAAATTTCATCATGTCTAACTTAAGTCTGTTTCGATTGCAAAACATCAGATGGAAAGTGAAAAATGCAGCCAGTCTTTGCAGTATTTGAGCATATCCCCATTTCGGTTCTTGATCACATGAATGACTGACCGCATGTTTTCTTTTACATTCTGGAGTCTCCATAGCTTTTTTTTTTTTTCAGTCTCTGTTTTCCCTGCCTCTCTCTTGATCTCTTCAGTTTTGGGCCCTTTCCTTCGCCCTCCCTCGCGTCTCAGCACCAGGAACTTAGCCTAAGATAGTGGGGATCAGGGTGAAGGAAGGCGGATGACAATGTGGGTGAGCTAGGGGCTGAAGACTTTCGGGGTGATCAGATAGGGGTGGTCAGTTCGGGTGAAGGAGAAGGCAGGGATGGAGTGAGATGAAAAGGATAAGAGAGAGGAGAGTCAGGGAGGATCAAACTCATTCTCCAGCGGTACAAGCAGTCCATCATAGGAGTCAGAGGGGCAAAATCTAGCGTTTTGTGGAGAGGTGAGTGGATGTTGAAATTGTTTTTGGTGGGGGCAGTAGGGAGGGGGTGGCGACTACTGGCTGCGCACACATATCTCTATCCGCCTCCCAACCCCTGTTAACTTCAGCCTCTTTCATTTTCCCAACAGGTGAGCCTGAATCCAGTCTTGTCAATGTGAAGGAGCGCCAGCCCCGGGTTAGGCAAATCACAGGCTGGGAGAACTTCCAAGGAGAACGGGGACGGATCGGACGCGGGTCTGGCCACCCACCCAGCCAGCGGGACGGTCGCGGACAGCTCAGGGCTTACCGTGCGTGCCCGGGCCGAGGCGCAGGCCGAGGAGAGCCACCAGAGGCACTAGCAGGCGCGGCAGCATCCTAGGCGCGCCGCATCGTCCTGAGCCGCAGCCCTCGGCTCCGTCGGCTGAGACTGAAGGCTCCCGCTGCTTGGGACGCTCTGGCCGGCGGGCTGACGTCACGGGGCGGGGCCTGTGGACACCCCGCCCCTGAAGTTCCAGCTTCCGGGATCGTGATCGTGTGTCTCAGGGTGGGTCTTGTGGGACAGGGTCGTCCAGAGACCTACTCCTGGCCGCCACCAGCTCTCTCCTTCTCACATTTGACTCCCATCAGGTCAAACTAATCTGAGTAGCTTGACCTGGCGTGTGTGTGTGTGTGTGTGTGTGTGTGTGTGTGTGTGCGCGTGCGCGCGCCTTCCGCTGGGTGCAGAATCGGGGAGGGGGGTGAGCTGATTTTACCGGGTCAGGGGCTCAGGATTAGAGCCGAGGCCGAGCTGCTGTGAGTCGGGGAAAGAGGCTGCCCCAGGCCAGGTGGGCGAGGATAAGAGTGTGAGACCTGCTGACCTCCGTGCAGAGCTGTCAACTAAACCCTGAGAGAGCAGGCTGCCCCCTGATGGCCGCATTTTAGCCTCTGTTACTTTCCCTTCCTTGCCTGAGATCTCACAAGTAGAGCTGGTGAGTACTGCTGGAGGACCTGTTAACACTCAAGTACACCTTCAGTTGCTGACACTTTTACATCCCTTTTGTGTTACTTGGCTCAGCCGAAACTTCCTTCCAAGTGCACCGAAGATAAAAGGAAATGGGAGACAAACTCTGCCCCCTCCTCAGTTTCTATGGTGGGGTGACACATGCTACTGTGTATGTGTATGCACAGGAATGTTCATACATGGGCTTGCGCTCACATGAGATTTGCAGTAGTGAGTCTGGATTGGATTGAGCTGTGTTGAGCAAGAGCTTGTGGGTCTGTTTGACAGATTATATATATATGTATACTGGCCTGAGAGTACTACCCTTGCTTTCAGAGGATGGCGGGACCTAAGGGGCACCTGGCATTTCCAAGCCAGGGCTGGAGTCACCAGGCTCTGCCTGCCTCTGAGAGGTTTCTACAGCAGTACCCAGTGTCTACACTGAAGGTACCCTATAGCTTTTGAGAAAGGGGCCCCAGTTTCCATGTGGGTGAATGAGCTCTGTGTGTCTGGTGTAGGAGTTAGTAAGGCATTTTCGCCACGGCTTGTGGAGTTGTGAGCCCTATTCAAATGCTGTCAGGGTTCAAGTCTCTTTGCCCAGTTGCCTGGACAAAGAGTTAGTCAAGCTGGCTGGGAGTCCCATCTGTGCCTGAGAGTATACAGTGAGACCAGAAATATCTCACTCTGGGTGATACTTGGTGAAGGCCAGGATGCCCCAGCTAGATGTACAGTAGAGGGTAGTAGCTGCAGGTCCACAAGGATGTGTGATCAGCCAAAGCCACCCTCAGGAGAGAGCTCAGGTTACCACACCCTCAATCAGCTGGGATAGAGAGCTCCAGGTTTTTTAATGTGTGAGGATGTTTTTTGCACTGTCTGTTGCTCAACTGAGAAATGTAGATGACAAATTGCTCAGGAGTACCCAGGCATGACGAAAGAGGTGTGGCTTCTTTCTAAAACAATGTTTTAGTTCCTGCTAACCTTTTAAAGGAGGACACTGTGATTTCTTCCTCATCTTATCATTATTTTTAGTTTTTTGTTGAGTTGTAATAATTGAAATGTCTTATCCCACTACTGTTTTGAAGAAGGATCAGGATTCTTCATTAATCCACATGACCAACAATTTGTACACTTATTATGAACCAGATAATAACTATTGGAGACTCTTTCCACAGTGCCAGTTATCAGGGTTCCCTGCAGTGAGTCCTCGATCTCCTGCCCAGAGTTGCAGACACAGTGGGAAGGAAAAGGCAAGAGACAAAATAGAGATGCAGGCAGGAATCTGGGATGACCAGTTGTTCGTGGGGAACGAAAGGCCATGAGGTACCCAGAACCTTGGTATTTATTCGTTACATCTGAGTCAAGGCCAATGGGTGAAGAGCACTGGGTGTTTCCGGGAACTGTCATGACAACTGTGGTGGGCTGGTAAGAACAAAGCATTCTTGCAAGGACAAGGACAAGGACAAGGACAAGGACGAGACTGGGGGCAATGGTGAGACTGAAGTTTCCCCAGCTGCCTTATTGTCTCCAGTAGATTTTTTCTTGCCCTGTGAGAACCACAACAGGCATTGGCCCTTGGGTTTCCAGCTGTGACCCAAAAAGAGTGAAGAGTTTCAGGGTTCCAACCTGGCTCAAGAGCAGGACAGGAACAAGCTTTGGACGTCCCTAGACTCAATTTGTAATTCGTGAACCCCAACAGATAATGTTGTGCTTGCGCTGATGCTGGCCATAAACTAGTAATCAAAACCATATCCCTTTTAACACCAAGATTTTTAGTAGTACATGTTTGCAGTTCATGTTTACATTTATTGTGGGGGAGTTTGTACATGTACCAAACTGTCTTAGTTACTTTCCTCTAGTGGCTGAGACAAAATACCCAATGCCCAAAATTAAGGAAGGAAAGGTTTATTTAGCTCACAGTTTGTGGAGGTTTCAGTCTGTAATCATTTGTCTCCAAGGCAGGGTGGCATGGTAGAGGGACAACAGTTCATGGTGGCGGAAGACAGCAAAAGCAACAAGAGCAAAAATGTGGGAGAACAAGCCTCTTTCCTCCCTTTATATTGTAAGCAGGCTACCCACCCTGGTGTGGGTATAGCACTCACACCAGCTCCAGCCCTTCTCTTGCACAGGATGAGGTTGTTTATAAAGTGAGGACCCTGGACCCCTGCTGAGTCACTTACTTAAATTTCTAAACTACTCAGTGATTGACACAGTGTATCAACCATTACAACAACACATCTTAATTCTTTTCTTGGGCTTTCCCCTCTTACCCTTCCCTACTTCCTTCAACTCTTGCTTCTCTTAGTATTTACAAAAGGTCTATTCCATTCTTTCAATTCTTATTCATCCCGTTTCCTTCCCCTCCTTCCCCCTCCCTCCATCTATTGCTTCCTTTCCTGTTTGACTGAGAGCTCCCTACTTCCTATTATCTGTCTTTTATTTTGCTCTTCATTTTTATTTTGGGTTTCTCATATAAGAAAATGATATTGAGGCTTGTATTTTTTATTTATTTGTCTTATTCATTGTTTCATACTGGAAATCGAACTCACAGCCTCACACTTGCCAAGCTGGCACTGTGCCGCTGAGCTATATCCCTGGCTTATTATTCTTGAGGTGCATCCATTTTCCTACAAATGCCTCAAGTTGATCATTCTTGATGACAAAGTAATATTCCATTGTTTATAAATACTATACCTTTCTATCTATTTATTTGTCGATAGTCATTTAAATTGTTTCCAAGATTTAACTAATATAAATTGTGTTGCTAGAGACATAGGTATGCATGTATTACTGTAATATGATGCCTTTAACTCTTTCAGGAAGATACCTAGAAGACAAATAGCAAGCTGGGTCAAATGGAATTTCTATTTTTAGTTTTTTGAAGAATCTCCATACTGATCTCCATGGTGATTGTACTACTTTACATTCTCACCAACAATTAGAATGATTCATTTTTACCATCATCCTCACTAGCATTTGTTATTATTTAATTTCTTGATGATAACCATTCTTTCTGGAGTAGGCAAGCTACTTAGTGTTTTTTAAATTTACATTTCTCTAATAGCCAGTGATGTTGAACATTTTTAATGTATTTATTGACCATCTGTGCTTCTGAGAAGTGACTATTCATGTTGGCTGCCCACTTTTTCATTGGGTCTTTTATTTGGGGGGTTAATTTTCTTGAGTTCTTTATGTAGTCTAAATCAGTGATGGCAAACCTATGGCACAGGTGCCACACTAGGCTGTTTGTATCATTGAAAGCTCTAAGAGGTTCACCATCACTGCAAATCTAGATGTTAGGCTCTGTCTGAGGAACAGCTGGCAATTTTTTTTCCCATTCTGTAGGTTGTCTCTTCACTCTGTTGGTTGTTTCCTTTGCTGTACAGAAGCTTGTTAATTTGATATGATTCCACTTGTTCATTCTTGGTTTTATTTCTTGTGCATTGATTGGAGTTCTGTTCAAAAAGTCCTTGTCATCACTTTTGTGTATAGGAGTTTCATCTATTTATCTTCCAGCAGATTAAGTGTTTCTGTTTTAATATTTAGACCATTTTGATTTTAAGGTTAGTACATGGTGAGATATATGGCTCTATCTAGACTCAATCTTCTGCATGTGGATATGCAATTTTCTCAGCACCATTTATTGAAGAGGCTCCCTTTCCTTCAGTGTATGTTTTTGGCCCCTTTGTCCAAGATCAAATAGCTGAATGTGTTTGGGGTCGTTTCTGTTTCCTCTATTCTGTTCCATTAATCTATTTGTCTGCTTTTGTTCCAGTCCTGTGCTGTTTTTATCACTGTGGCTTTGTAATATTATTTCAAATCTAGGATTATGATGCCTCCTGCTTTGCTATTTTTACCCAGAATTGTTTTTGCTATTCCAGATCTCTTCTGGTTCCTTATGAATGTTTGAATTTTTTCTCTAGATCTGTGAGGAGTACTGTTAGTATTTTGATTGGGATTGTGTTAAATCTTGGTATTAGTTTGGATAACCATTTTGACTATCTTGGTTCTGCCTTTTCAGGAACATGGGATATCTTTTTCCTTTTTCTGATGTCCTCTTCAATATTCTTTTTCAGAGAAATGTAATTTTTATTGTAGAAGTCTTTCACTTCCTTGTTTAGGTTAATTATTATTTAGTTTTTCTTGATGCTACTGTTAATGATATTTTTTCTTTTATTTCTTTCTCAATGAGTTCATATTATTAGTATATAAGAACTCTACTGATTTTTGTATATTGATGTTGTACCCCGCTACATTGCTGAATTTGGTTATTAATTCTAGGAGTCTTGTAAATAGAGCATCATGTCATCTGCAAATAATAATACTCTGATTTCTTTCCTATACGTATCTCTTTTATTTCTTTCTCTTTCCTGACTGTTCTGGCTAATGTTTCAAGGACTATGTTGAACAGCAGTGGTGATAGTGGACGTTCTTGTCTTGTTCCTGATTTTAAAGGAATAGTTTTCAGTTTTTTCCCCATTTAACAGGATGTTGACAGTAGGTTTGTTGTAAATAGCTTTTATCAGACTGAGATAAGCTGCTTCAATACCTGTATTTTTCAGGATTTTGATCAAGAATGGATGTTGAGCCGGGGATTTAGCTCAGTGGCTTAAGCACCTGCCTGGCAAGCGTGAGGTTGTGAGTTCAATCCCTGGTACAAAAAAAAAAAAAAAAAAAAGATAGAATGGATGTTGGATTTTGGTCAAGGGCTTTTTCTGCATCTGTTGAAATGATCATGTGATTTTTGTCTTGCTTCTGTTTGTACGATGGATTGCATTTATTGATTTACGTATGTTGAACCATCCTTGCATCCCTGGAGTGAGCCTACTTGATCATAGTGTCTGATCTTTTTTTTGATGATTTGTTGCATTCTGTTTGTCAATATCAGAAAAACTAGCCTGTAGTGCTATTTTTTGGGTTGAATGCTTGCCTGGTTTTGGAATCAGGGTGATACCATCTTCCAGGAATGACTTTGGGAATACTCCTTCCCTTTTGGTTTTATTAAAAAGTTTGAGGAGTATTGGCATTAGATCTTCCCTGAAGTTCTTGTAGCAGGCCCCTTCTTCAAAAATGATCTGTCAAGGACAGAAAGTGAGCAGGGATTTTAATATTCTATGGTAAATATTTTGGAAAGGGAAATACTAGCTAATGTGGTGCCATATAGCACAGTTACTCAATCACACTCAGTGTAGAGGATAGGGAAGACTGCCTGAAGGAGGTGCTATCTAAGAAGAGATTTGAGGAATGAATAGCATGTAGCTGGATAGGAAGCGTGTTGCTGATAGGTATGCATATCTTTGTAGATGAAGTAATATGGCATTTTTGGAGAACTCTGTAAAATGGGCAAATATTTTTGTTTTAAGATAAGAAAACCAGAATTCCTGACATGGATTTGCCTCTGTCCTTGTTTAGGGCATAACCATGGGCAAATGCTCCACCACTGAGCTGTACTAGCCCAGAGGACCAGAATTTGAAACTAGTCATTCCAATATATGATGCCTCATTTTCCCCATGGAGTAGGGAAAACTCAGAATAAGAATTAGGCTGAGAATATGATTGCCATACCTTAAAAAAAGGAAAAATATTTTATATGTTTGGTTTGGCTTGTGTTCAGTTATTCATTTTCTGTGTTCTGCTGAACCTACCCTAAGATTCTGTGATTTCTGATATTCACAGTGGTGTTGGAAGAAATGATAGAATGTAAGTATTGTAGTATCTTCTATTTATTGAGCTCTTGTGGTTTATTAGGTAATATGCTAAAAATACATTGTAGCAGAGACTGGCTAACTGCCTAGCAAGCCCATGTCCTCTTCTTAAATACATGCAAAGCAACTCTATTTCCCAGTCTTTCTTGCATATTAATGGAACATGTGATACCTTTAGTCTATGAGAAGATGAAGTGAACAATGCCACCTCTAGGCCTGGCCTCTAACTCTGTCTGTGCAGTTCTATCTGGTATCTGAATGGACTCCAATGCAAGACTCCAACTGAATGGAAGGACTTAGGTCCTTAAATCACTTCTTAAAGGAGAGCTCTAGATCATCAGCCTACTGAATGAATGGGTAAAGAGCCCTTTTTGAATCAAGCTATTGAGATTTCCGGATTTTCCTTAGAGTAGCTACTGTTAACTACCTAAATTCACTGCAAACGTTGTCTGATTTAATCCTTATACCTCTCAGGTAGGATGTGCTTCATTATCAATGTTTTGCAGATGGGCAAGTGAAGTCAGAGACCAAGTCACTTGCCCTCATCAGTAAGTGGCTGAGTTCAGCCTGGCTCTGTGTCATTCCATAGCTCATTTTCTACCACTTTGGTAATCCAGGCTGTCCCAATCTTGGAAGAGTTCTTGATGAAACAATTGTTATATGAGTTGAGAGAGACAATGAGAGAGTAGGGATGGGTGGAGTAGAGACAGATCAGGACTGAGTGCTGTAGAGGACAGAGGGGTGTGATGAGTCCAAGAAATCTACACACAGAACTGGGTGGACATTTTGGCCCCATGGCCACCCTGGAAAATTCTTTGGGCATATTTGGAGCTATAGAGAATGCCAATATCTCATTTTCACTTCCCTTTATCTGGGTCTTCTGGAGACTGCTCTAAAATGACATCACTGGAGGTAGGGTAGGCATCTAAGAGGCTAGGAAATTATGCTTGTGTGATAACAAGCACAATTTGTAGTTTTCTATCCTTGGACTAGTGATTAAGGAAGTTCCAGGCCTTGTGATCACTGTGTCAGGGCTACACATAGCAAAGAGAGAGACCCAGAGGGAACTGACCCTGAGAAAGAGAAAGAAGGAAGCTTCTCAAGGAAATTTGAAAGTCCTTGGGTGGAGGAGAATTTCAGATGCAAAATTTAGTGCCTTCCAAAGGGTAGATTGGGGCTGCTTGGCCTGGCCCCAGCCCTAGGAGAAGCCTCTGATTATTGTCTGCAGAATCCAATTAATGTCCATATCTCTTCACTGTCTATTTGCCTGATTCCCTCCTGGCTGGGAATTAAAGAGCTTAGAAGTGACAGATCCCTTTCAAAGTTCCCCTCCTCTCTGGGCAGTGGCTCAGACTATCCTTGGGGCATTACTGTGGGTTACCATTACCCATTCCTACTTTTCCAATGAAATTATGTACTTTAGCATAATGGTAGCTGACTGTGTGTCTCAGTAGCTATACCTGCAGGATACAGAAAGCAATCTTTGCATTCACCCACTTGGCACACTGAATGGCAAGGTGTGTACACCTGTTCAAAAGTGTCAAGTTGAAATTTATAACCACATAATGGTCCATGTAGCATTTTTGCATATGTATCCCTAAGTATAGGAGAGGTGGTACACCCATACCATTCTTCTGTTCTGCAAACATCTAATTTGCCATAATGGAATCTGGATGTGGGTCACAGTAGCTATGCATGGGTAGAACAGGAACCAATCCGTGCATTCACTCATCCGAAGAATGGCAAGGTATGTATAGGAGCTCCAAAGAAGCAACAGGTGAGTTTTGTCCATTAAATGCTCATTGTTGAATTTCTTGTATTTAGGATTTTTTGTTTGCTTTGTTTTATTTTGTTTTGTTTTTGTCTTTTGGAGACAGGGTCTCACTGTGCAGTTCAAGCTGGCCTTGAGCTTACTTTGTAGCCCAGGCTGGTCTTGAACTTGCAATGATCCTCCTGCCTCAGCCTGCCGAGTACTGAGATTATATGTGTGCACCACTGTGCCTGGTTTAAGGATTTATTTTTTTAAACAAAAATTTCTGACTTTTCTTGTAGAAGTAGCCCAACTCAGTACAATGGCACATGAAAAACCTGGTCGCTATAGCTTTAGGCAGTATATGCCGAAAAGAGTCTTCCAAATATGGTATAAAAATATATGCCCTGCTAGATGCAAAGACATATACTTTCAATTTAGAAATTTATCCTGGAACTCAGTCACCAGGTCTTTATATGTATAGTAAGGAATCTAATGATGTTGAGGACAGACTTGTTGCTCCCATCTCCCAAACTAATCAGAATGTGACACTGGACAATTGGCTTACCAGTTTCCAATTGTTATATTTGCTAACAGAGCACAGGTTGACCAGTGTAAGAACTGTATACAAAAACAAGGCAGAAATTCCCAACAACATGTTACAATTTCAAAACACAGGATTGTATAGTACAATCTTTGAATTTCAGAAAAATATAACATTGGCCTCTTATATGGCAAAGAAAAACAAACTGGCACTGCTGATGTCAACATTGCACCATGATGGAAAAATTGACAGCAAAACCTTCACAAAACTGAAGTCTGAGATAGTAACTTTTTACCAAAAAACTAAAGGTGGAGTAGTTGTTGTTGATGAGTTACTCAGCAACTATGGTGTCACTCGAAACACAAAGCATTGGCCAATGCTTGTGTTTTACTTGATCCTAAACATATGTGGCATGAATAGTTTGATAGTTTACAAAGAAAATAACAAGTGCAAAATATTTTAGAGAAATTTTCTTAGAGGATTGGTATTGAAATTCATAAGAGATCATTTACAACGCAGGAAGAGCAAAATGTTTCTGCCCAGGGAACAACACAAAAAACTTGTGGAGCACGCTGGTGAGCTAACAGGTGAACAGGTAGGTACAACATCTTAAATACGACAGTAGGAAGATAAAAAAAGATGTCATCTGTGCCCTACAAAAAAGGACAGGAAAATGAACATAGGTGCTATCAGTATGAGCCATACTTGTGCATGGAATATGCAATTTTCATGTGTGAAGCCTGCCTTGGGTGTGACAACTGAAGCAAAGCTTATTTTTGTGGTGGACTTTTGTTTGTGTTTACATTGTAGTTCACATAGGTATTTATTTCTGATGTTATCTTTTAGGTTTTGTGAACAAGAATACAGTTGATGTGAAAATGTTGATGTCTATTCTAAGCACTCATTACCTATTTAATATTTTATTTTATTGATACCTTATTGTTCTGCTAAGCATATTGTACAATATAGTAAGAGGTTCTTGGAAAAACAGGAAGACCAGTGAAATGTCAAGTGTGTCCTATGAAAAAGACAGGAAAGCTAAGCACATGTGCTGTCAGTGCAAGTGATGTGTGTATATAGTATGTACAATTGTTATGTGTAATGACTGCCTTGGGTGTGACAATTGAAGCAAAGATTATTTTTGTTCTAGAGTTCTGTTGGTATTTTCACTGTAGTTCATGTAGAAATTTGTTTCTGTTGTTATTTTTTAGACTGTAAACCAAAAAACAGTTAACGTTGAAAATTCTGATGCTTTTTATAAACACTCAAAAAGTATTAAAAATTCAATGCTTTATTTTTTTGGATTTTTTTTCTGTTAAGTACTCATTTAATATAAATTAAAACTCATAAAATTAAAATTAATAATTCATCAATAGAAATATTTATACTAGAAGAATAGCTGTGTGTTTTGTACACCCTTCAGTATGCTCCTTTAACACAAAATTGCCATGATACCCCAAGGGAAGAAATTGCTGACACCTCAGTTGGCTAAGTGACAAGCATCCTTGAAGAATTTAGGGCATGAAATAGACCAGGTAGATTTGCATTTTAAATAGGAGAGGAAACAAAATACCTGGTGGTATGTAGGTAGGGTGACTCACCTATTTAGTGGCTGAACTAAAGCCATGCTTTCTAGATTGAAGTTTAGCCCTTCTTGAAGCTGGTAAATCTATGAAGACTTTGAAGCTGTTATGCTCATCAGTTAGGAAAGGGGAAGAACTACTGGTCTCCCAGGTAAGAGGCCTGTCTTACTAATTCCTTTGAACCAGCAGAACTTGAGCTAAGAGCCTTCTGACTCCTGCAGCCTTCTCAGGATGCTACTATTCTTGGCCAGTGCCCAGGGTTGAAGGGCCTGCTGGCCTTGCAAATAGAAAGCCTAGTTCTAGCCCCAGCTTGGCTCCTACCAACTGTGTGCCCTTTGACCAGTTCCTTGACTTCCCTTAGCCATCAGGAAGGTTGCAATCATTGTAACCTTGCTGGATTGTTGGAAGGCCAGACAGACATAGAAAACTTCTGACAATTGATAAAGGCCTCTGCAATGAAAAGACGTGTGACCAGTAGAAATATCCAGCAGAAAGTGCCTCATTCTATCTAGAAGGAGCTGGCTCCTTCTCCCATTGCCTGGATGTGTTTAGCTTCTCTCTGGATTGTTCCATGTGCTGAAATCCTCTGTGACAACCCAAGATTACTTGGGTCTTTGACTGTTGTTGCAACATTGCCCTCCACCAGAGTGATTTTTCATCTTAGCAGGAACGATGTGGACCTAGTCTGCTATCATTGCTTCTTGAACTTGGGATGCAAGAGGTTAAGGGCAGAACATAAATAGAAATATCGTGGGTCATTTTGACAAATGTGTCTTCCCTCTGTGGTGGCCTTGACTTTTCCAGTTTTTAAGGGTGTTATTTCCCCTTGCTTCTAAAATAACAACAGTCTGAACACCCATCCTGCAGATACAGGAAGTCAATCTGTTGTTGGGTTTTCACTCCCAGAGTAATTCTGGCAGAGTCCTAGCTCATCTCTTAGTGGCTCTTGACAGTTGACATTACTGAACTAGACCTGCAACACTTCAGTTTGAGGTACTGCATTAGATCCAGCATAAGTACCCAGGACTTCTTCTAGAACCATGGGCATACGCTTGCTTATCTGGACCTGACTGAGATAGCCCCACCCAGGACTGTGGGGGGCTCGCTCCTAAAAACAGATCCCAGTCACTACTCTGCAATGTAGAAATTGCTTACAGCTGCACAACTTGAAGGATTTAAAGGTCTGTGTTCTCCCCAATTTCTGATAGCAGTAGGAGTGCTCAGTAGGAAGACCCGAGACTATGGTTCAAGCCCTATGTCTTTCTGTTGTCATCTGTAACTTTGGGCAAGTCACGAACTTTCAAGGTCTCAGATTTCTTAGTTGTAAACTGAATATAATACTGCTTCTTCCAAAATATTAGGGTTGTTGAGAAGATTAATGTGAGAAAATATTTGTTAAGAACCCTTTCTAGGCACAATGGGATTCAAAAATGAGCTAGACCCTGGCCTTACCAGGCTCATTGTTTTAGGGGATTTAGATAGGTAGTCAGCAGTAAGTAACTTTAATATGATGTGAGAAGGCCCAGTTTATATAACAATTGTTGTATACATGTAAGGAATTTATACTATTGTTGCCATTTTCCCCATACATCGTATCTCCCCTCAGCTTACTCTGGACCAAGTTTCTCTCAAGGAGCTCACATCTGGAAGCCTCTTCTCCCTGTCCTCCAGGCCCTCGAGGCCTTATCACCCTCACAGAATCCTGGAGTCCTCTTTGAAAGGCCAAATCATCTACCCTCTTGTCCTGCTCCAGCACACTTCTCAAAAAGTACCATATTTTGTTTTTCATAGAATTAGCAGCAGATACAATAAATAGTAGCTGAGGTTAGCCAGGGATGGTGCCTGGGGAGTATATATAAGTGCCCAGCCCAAGGGTGCATGGGAGGGGGACAGGGAAGAGGGAAGCTCTGCAGTCCTAGGGTGAAGCTGACAGTCTTATCATTTATAAGAAAATGAAAGCCAGAGAGGAAGAGTTGTCTCAAGACAATGGCAGGTTCACACCTCACCCCCAGATTCATTCTGTGGCGATCTGACCTTTGGGGACATAGGAACAAGTCAACTAACGTTCTTCTCACCTTTTCCTGAACTCTTTTAAATAAACCAACATCTGAGTGATTCTGACTGGGGGGTAATCCCGCTAGTATCTTGGGTGGCCAGTAGCCAACCCCCTTTCTGTCTGTGTTCATCTGCCATTCTGTCCTAGCCCAGCTCTTTTCTCAACATGCCAGAGGAGCTCAAATGGAAAGTTACCAGGATCCATGAAAGGACAATTAGTATTTCTTCTGCACATTTTTAAAGTTCTTATGTATAATTAGGTCATTTTTATACTTTTTAAAACTTTAACAATTTTGCTTGATAAGTTCAAAACTCACAAAACTTCTTTGATCAAATAAACAGATGTTCACAAATATGTAGAATTTTTATAGCCATTTTGGTGGCTATTAAACAGGTGGCTATTAAACAGGTGACTCCTGTTTAATGTTGTAAGTTGGAGAAATTCTAAAGCTCACTTTGGAGAGTTGAAGTTAATAAATGCTCTGGGATTCATGAAATTCTTATAAAGAATTATTACTTGTGCCACTTTTATAAGTTGTTGGTTTTCCATGTGATTACTGGATGCTTAGCCATCCTTTGGTTCTGGGACATACTCCCCAAATATCCTTTAAATGAGATGCTTCTTCTATCTCCTGGCCCCAGTCTTTCTGTGTATCACGTTCCTGTGCTCAAGACTCTCTTCCCTTCCCTCTTCCACTTAATTCTTCTCAGGCCAAGTCCAGTACTCATGTATTAAGGCATAGGTCAGCAGTGTAGATTTTCTGAGGTCCCAGTTTGATCATAAAGTCCACAGTGGCTACATAGTCTTCATGGCCCTTCTCTCTCGTGGGTCAACAACTCGTATCTGCAAACGTCAGGTTAGGCACCTGGGTGCAATAATAGGAAGCATACATTTGTCCCTGAGGATGTTTAGTTTGAAGAGTGGGAGAAGGAAAACCTGACATTTACTGTCATGCTAGGTAATTTGCTATTATTATTCTAGCTAATCCTCTATGAGTTCTTCTTTGTTCATTTTATAGCACAGGAAACCGAGTTTCAGAGGTCATAGGATTTTCCCAAGGTTATTCAGTAAATGGTGTAATGGATTTTGGGGTTTTTGTTTGTTTGTTTATTCAGTACTGGGCATTGAGCCTAAGGAGTGCTGAACTATAGTATGTCCCCAGCCCATTCATTTATTTATTTTTTAAAAATTTGAGACAGACTCTCACTAAGTTGCCCAGACTGGGCTCGTACTTATGATTCTCCTGCTTCAGTCTCCCAGCTAGCTGGGATTACAGGTGTGCACTACTTTGCCCAGATGAGCAGTGGTTTTTAAGCTTAGGCCGATCTGACTCCACTCCACTGTGATCCCCCCTCCTCTCAGCTCTCATCCACATCTTCCACAGACAAAAAGTAATGGCAGCGGTGGGCCAGTTGGCAGGCAGACAGGGAAAGAACCAGCTCTGGGGTCTGCTGACAGGTGTTGGGTGCTTCCTTCCTGCTAGAAGAAGCTCAGACCCCAAGGCAGCGAGGGACCTGTGGGTGTGAAAATGACTAGAAGCCGTAAGAAAGGGCCTGACAGGGTTTGCATTTGGTTCTGAGGAGTTGTGGAAGACCTGGCTGGACTGACGGCTTCTGAAACAGAGACTTTATCGTCTTGCTCCCCAGGGCTCCTACCAGCACCCCCACTCTCCCCAGAGAAAGATCCCCAATCAAGAACTGTTGTTCTTTACCAATCATCGATTATCTACCATGTTCCAGGCTTCATTCTAAGAAGACAAAACAGACAAAACTGCCAAGTGGAGTGTTAATTGTAGTTGGCTGGAACAGACATCAGTAATGATGAGATAAACACATAGTGTGTAAGATGTTGATAAGTGCTGCAGAAGACAATAAAGGAAGGGGGACAGAGTGACAAGGAGGTGCTGTAACTGAAGAGGGTAGAAAGGGAAGTCTAAGTGATAGTTGAACAAGGATCTGAAGGAGGAAGGAATGAGGCATGCAACTCTCCAGATGGAGCATATTCTGACAGAACAAACAGCAAGTGCAAAGGCCGTGGAGTGCGAGCATGCCTGACATGTTTGGGAGTAGCAAGCCCAGGGTAGGACTGGAGTCCCGTGAATGAGGCTCACCTGGCTATAGGTCATTTCCTCCATGGGGATAATGGCCAGTGGCTAGCAGATAGAAAGACAGACAGAGGATTTGAAAAACTCTCAATCTCCCCCCACTTTCCCTGGAGAATATTCACTAGCAAAGTGAAGGAAGCATGGACATAGGGCTCCTTGCTTCAGTTTGGGTTCTCACCTCAGGATCTCAGTAAATTCCGCTCTGTCTCACCGTGAGCTCATGGTCCAGCTCTTTACCATCTTCTCCTTTTCTTCCCTTATTCTCCTCTTTCAGTTTTCCATTTTAGATGCTTCCTTCTCTGCCAAATCTGAAGTATCTGGTCAGATCATGGACATTGGTGAGAGGTAGGTTGAGGTTTAGGGAGGAGAAAAGTCAAGATGAATTTGTTTCCTGTGGCTGCTATAAACAAAAGACCATAAACTGGGTGGTCTCTCACAGGTAGGGAGGCTACAAGTCTGAAACCAGTTTCAGTAAGCTGAAAGCAAGGCAGGCCACTCCCTCTGGAATCCTAGGGGACAATCCATTCCTTGCCTCTTCTAGATTCTGGTGTCTTGCAGATTCTTACCTTGCCCTCCCTCTCTCTCTCTCTCTCTCTCTCTCTCTCTCTCTCTCTCTCTCCCTCTCTCTCTCTCTCTCTCTCTCTGTGTATATAATCTCCCCTTGTAACATCCATTTTCTAAGAGCTTCAATGTAATTGTGTTCTCAGCTCGCCCATAATGATGGGGGAACAATTGTTCCATCTCAAGATTCTTAATTTAATCACAACGGCAAAGACCCTGTTTTTATAGAAGGTAACATTCACAGATTCAGAGAATTTGAATGTGGGTATTTAGGGTGCGGGGTACTTTTGTCCTACTATTGAAGCTGGTCAAATTTCAATGGGCATCTCCATATTCATTCAGTCATGCATTCATTCAACATATATTTTTATTTAATAAAGTTTATTGGTGCAATTTAGGTATACATAACGATCCCTTTCAATATAGGGAATTTGTACCTGTACATGATATGTCTTGATGACTCTTTTTATTCAACATACATTGATTGAGCATTAGCTCAATACCAATCAATGTCAAGACATTGGGAATACTCTGCAAGGAAAGTAGGGCCCTTCTGGAGCTTACGAATGCAAAGTGGCACTGTGGTAGGAGATAGGAGAGACTGTATTTAGGGCTTTCCATGGTGAGAAAGGCCCAAGGGAGCATCTGTGAGGAGGTACTTTTGACTTAGGATCTGAGGAATGGATTGGGGTCACCAGATAAAGAGGGAAGGAAAAAAGTTGCAGACAGGGGAGACTGGTGACCAAACTGGAACTGGACTGGCAGTGGCAGGTTGTGCAGGACTTGAGGTGGCCCCAGGAGAATCAGAGTTTTAGGGACTATAAGGAGATAAGCATGGAGTGCTCACCCTTCTCCAGCACTTGATCATGACTCTTTGTCTTCCCCATTCTTGATTCAGGCCTATCCCTCAATGTCCTGTCCACTCTGGCAGGTGGTTTAGCAAGGAAACCCCCCTGGTTCAGTGCTGGGGCCAACTTTGGTCAGCGAAAATTTCTTCAGAGCTTCACGTGTGACTGATGTGGTGTTGGGAGTTACAGGGAAGAGGAGAAGCAAGGCCATTATTCTGGTTCTTGAGGCAAGGGTCAGTGGTGGAGGGAAAAACACAATGCCTTTTAATAATCTGATTAATCTGCTAACCTAGGTTGAATCTCACTTCTGCTATTTCTGTATAAATACTACTCTGTCTGATTGCACCACTGGAGCTCTCTTCTGCTACTTCTGTTGGGGAGAATGACTTCACCTCTTCATGCCTCAGGTTTTGCCAGGAGCATCTAACTCCAGACTAGACATTTCCTACTGTGCTTGCCTACTGTGTGCTAGACAGTAGGCAAGGTGCTGGCAAGCCTCAGAGACATGTGTGTCTTGGTGATAGCAGGGTGCTGAGGTAAGTCCTTCCATCCGCTGGATGCCAGCCTGCACGTGGCCTGTAGGGCTTGATCAGATAGGCTCCTGGGACACATGCCATCATGCCAGGAGGACTGCAAATGGGACAGCACTCCAGAAGACAGGAGTCAGAAGAGACACATGTCCTTGGAGCATGGACACAGCTGGCCTCCTCTTCCCGCCTTCTGCAGAATATTCACATTGTCTTCAGAGAACCTTTGTTAACCAACACTGGCCATTCTAATCTTTATGCTCCAAGTATGGGAACTGCTACTTTGACCAATGATTCTGGTCTACATCTTTGTTTATTGGCCACTATCATTTTGATGTCTAAAATGAGAATGGCTCTAGGTTTTTTATCAAGCTGTCCTATGTAAAAAAAAAAATGCTGAAAGGTGGAGTCAGATAGCATGCCGACTTATGAACTGTTTGATAAATCATTACCTCTCTAAGCTTCAATGTTCACAGATAGGTAGGGTATAACTCCTTTTTCTACCCAGCAAGAGGCTTAGCAGTGGTGGTCAGGAGGGGCCAAACCTTGAACACTGAATAGTTGAACACTAATATTGGCCAAGCCTTCCATAGCAGTGGCCTCTCCTTTAGTGGTGCTGGGTTAGATAAGTTAACAGTTCAGAGGTCAGGGTTGTTTTTCTTTTCCAGCCATAGTTACTTTTGAGTCTTCAATTCACTCCTTGTGCTCTCACCTTTAACATCTAGGTGGGGGATTTTCCTCAGAGTGTGAAACAGGCTTCTAGATGTCTCGGATCTTTATAGGTGTGAGGTACTACTTCTGCCCTTAGCTGGTAAGAGCACTTGTATGAGTGTGGAGGCACTGAACTGAAGTTCCTTTGTGCTCTAGGGCAGTTATGGAGGCCAGGGTCATGCAGTTTGTATCTGAGCTTTAGGGACCACAGGAAACCCTAGACTGGATTCTGGTGTGGTCTGTAGAGAAAGCTGAGGGTCTGGTTACTATACAACCAGGGGTAGCAGGAAAGGAAGGATGGGCAACCTCAGAGATAGACTAAGAAATGTGTAAAAAAGAGGAGTTATGGCAAAGTCCACCTAGCAGCCCAAAACTAGGTAGACAAAAGGGATTCATTTCAATTTTTAGGGTATGTGTGCACACCATGGGGCTCACAAGTTAGAGTGACTCTCTGAGTCTTGGTTTCTTTATGCACAAAGTGGGAGTAATAGCACTCACTGCGTAGGGCTAGTGCAAGGCTCAAATTAAATAAGATACATGAAAGATATTTAGCACAGCACAAAGTACCAAATAAGTGTTCAACAAATGTTAGACATGTGAAGATCCACTTCAGAGCTTATAATCAAGTATCAGCCAAAGGTTCCCCAGTAACCGTTTGACTGATAATAGTTACAAACTCTGAATTAAATATTAAAAACCCCAAGCAGAAGAGACCAATCTCCCACATACAAAAATTTCATACAGTTTATGTGGATATCTGCTGTCAGTGGTGGTGGGGAGGAAGTGTGTGCCTTCATTCTAGACAGTACAGTATAGAAAGGAGGAAAACAACAACTCTATAGTGGAGAAGCTTCACAAACACTAACCCAGGCAGATGAACAAGATGAAAATCAACCATGTTAAGGCTTGTTGATAGTAGACACCCTTGATAGACATGATGTCAATGGCACTTCACCTCTGTGAACTTCCTCACCAAAAACATGATCCCACTATCGCTACAAAGAAGACACCAGCCGAATCTCAGTCAAGAGAAGTCCTGCAAAAACCTGGCCAATAAGCCCCAGCTAAGAGAAACCAATGTAGTCAAGAGCAGTGGAAGGAGACACGACAATGTATATAACATGATTATCCTGGATGGGACCCTGAATCAGAAGAGGACACCAGGTTAAAGTTAAGAAAATATGCAGAAAGTATGGACTTTAGTTAATTATAATACTATATCAATATTGTTTTATTAAACACAATAGATGTACCACACTGATAGGTTAAGGGAAATTGGATATAGGGTATAAGTGAACTATGTGTTATGTTCTCAATTTTTTGGAAGTCTAAACTCTAAAGTTGACATATATGTGCACTGACACATATCTGTGTCATCTATCTGTTTTCAAGAAGAGAAAGGAAATAAGGGAAAAATTGACGAGTTTATGTAAAATCTAAAAAGGAGTTCTGTGTAGTGTTCTTGCAACCTTAGATGTTTGAAATCATTTCCAAAAAAGTTATGTAATTGGCCAAAACAAACGAGAAACCCAGCTGTTTCAAAGGCACTAGAAAACAAACAAGGGTGGCAGAATGCAGAGGGTCTTGCCTCCTGATGGGGCAAAGCTCACCCTGGTGCACAGCGCTCGGAAGCTCCAGCTAGGGTGCATCTTACTGAGTCCTAGGTGGGAGTCAGAACTGCCAGGACAGCTGGACATCGAGAAGGAAAGACCTCAGGAAGGAGGGAGCCACCTTTAATTGACTCCTATGTTTTGTACCCACAGAATGGAACTCCAGGAATCCCAACAGGGAGCTGGAGAAAGAGATTCAGTTTACAATTTTCATTTTTTCTCTCTTTTGGGGAGGGGCTTGGAGACAGGGTCTTGCTTTGTAGTTCAGGTTGGCCTTAAACTCACTATGTAGCCCAGGCTGACCCTAAACTCATGGTAATCCTCTGCTTCAGCCCCCTGAGTGCTTGGATTACAGGCATGTGCCACCTTTTGTGGGTACATATTTTTGTTAAATTGCTTTTTTGAGATATCTAGCCATTTCACCCTCATTGTCAAAGTTATTGGAATAATGTTCAAAACATAGATTTATTATTTTATATTTTTGTAGAAACTGTAGCAATGTTGCCTTTTAAACTTTTTCCTGATAATAGTAATCCATGATTTCTTTCTTTTTTAAAAAAAAGTCTTGCTAGAGTTTTAATCAAATTTATTAACCTTTTAAGAAAACCAACTTTTGGATTTTAAAATTCTGCTTTCTATTCATAAATTTCTGCTCTTTATCATACCCTTTCTTTTTTTAAATTTTTTTTGAAGAGAATAAAACCAAACAAAATAAAACAAAATAGAGTCAATCAAAACAAAACAATGAACATGGCACATGACTTCAAAAAAAGGTAAAAGGAAATCAATAATGGCTACCATAATGCTTCTTGTTATCTTCAAAATAACTGGCCATACCATCAGGAATAATAAAATCAAACAAAATAGTACAGAATAAAACCAATAAAAACAAAACAATGGAAGAAATACAGGACTTCAAAACAATAGTAAAACAACAGTAGTTACCATGATGCCTCTTGTTATCTTCTAAGACTTTCTTTTGCTTTCTTTAGGTCTGATTCACTTTTTAGTTTTGTTTTATTTTTTTGAGACTAGTTCTTGCTATATATATTAAACGGACCTTGAACACACTGTGTAGCCCAGGCTGGCCTCAATCTCATGATGATCCTCCTGCCTCAGCCTCCTGAGTGCAGTAATTACAGGCATGTGCCACTATGTACTGTGGTTTATTGCTTTTTTCTTTTTTATAATCTGAAGATGACAACTTAGATTATTAGTTTTCAGGTTTTCTTTATTTCTAATTTATGTATTTCAGGTTATAAGTTTTCCTTCAGTATGGTTTTGGTCACATCTCACAAGTTTAGTTATATCTCTCACTTTGTTAAAAATGTTTATTATTAAACAATATGTTTATTATTATTTCTTGGGTCATATAACAGTAAATTATTTGTTTCCTAAGATGTTGAATATTATCTAATTATCTCATTTTTTCATTTGTACAATATCCTCTGAATTATTTAAATTTTCAAGTCAGCCAGGCTTGATTTGCAGTCTAGCATACAGTTAATTTTGATAGTTGATATTTCTTGATGCTATTGTAAATGGTATTGTTTTACAAATTTCAGTGTCTGATTACTCATTGTTAATATATAAGAATATAACAGATTTATGCATATAGATCTTGCAGCCTCTTGCCTTGCCTGTTATTACTTACTAGTTCTAGTAGCTTTTTGTGCATTCTATCAGGTTTTCTACCTGAGTGATCATGTTGCCTGCAAATAAAATCAATTTCATTCTTCCTGTCCAAACCAGATGCTTTTCATTTCTTTTTCTTGATGAGTTTTCCTGGCTAGAACCTTCAGTAAAATATTGATTGGGATTAGGTGAAAGGGGATATCCTTGCCCTGTTTCTAACCTTGGGATACTCACTTGTTTGCCATGAAGGTAATGATAGTGGTAGGGTTTTTTTGTTTTGTTTTGTTTTGTTTTTGTTTTTTGTGGGTTGAAAAAATTACATTGAAGAAATTCTCAACTATTCCTAGTTTCCTGAGAATCTTTATCAGGAATGGTTATTAAATTCCATCAGGGGCTTTTTCTCTCTTTATTGAGATGACCGTCCACTTTGCCCTTTTTAGTTTGTTAATGTGGTAAGTTACACTGAGGGATTTTCAAATGTTAAATTAACCCTGCCACCTTGGGATAAACCTCACTTGATCATGATGTGTTTTTTTTTAAAAATACATTATTGGATTCTCTTTGCTAAATTTTTGTTTAAAATTTTTATATCTATGTTAATTCATGAGAGATATTGGTCTTTGGTTTTGTTTCCCCATAAATGTCTCTGGTTTTGGTATCAGTGTAATGCTGGCCTCATAAAATAGTTGGGAAATATCCCTTTCTTGTCCTTTTTTGGGGAGAGTTTATGTAGGATTTGCATGATTTCTTCCTTTAATATTTTGTGGAATTCACCAATGAGGCCACCTGGGCGTGAAAGTTTTCTTTGTGGGAAGGTTTTTCATTGCAATTTCAAAAGTCTAAGTAGATAAAGGGCTGTTCATTTTGTCTGCTTCTTTTTGATTGAGCATGGTAATTTCTGGTTTTCATAAATTAGTCTATTTCATCCAAGTTTTCAAATTTTTTGACATAAAATTATTCATAGGTTTGTGTTATTATCCTTTTAATACTTGTAAGATCTGTTGAGTGATATCACTTCACTTATTCCTGATGCTGGTAATGTATATCTTCTCTCTTTTTACCCTGGTCAGTCTAGCTAGATGTTCATTAATTTTGTTGATCTCACAAAACCAGTTTCTGGTGTCATCAACTTCATTATTTTTTCTTTTATTTTCTATTTTATTAATTTCTACGTCAATATATATTGCTTTCTTTTTCTGCTTATTTAGGGTTTAATCTTCTCTTTTTTGCCAACTTCTTAAAAGTAGAAGATGAGCTAATTTACTTCATGTTTCTTTTCTAGCATATTCACTTAGTGCTTGCTATGAGTTCCTCTTTTGCACTATCAAGTAGCATTCCACATTTTCACATATGCTATGTTTTCGTTCTCATTCAGATAAAAATACTTCGTAATTTCCCTTTCGATTTTTTATTTGGCCAGAAGTTATTTGAAAGTACATATAAGATTCAGTTTCCAGACATTTTGGGGACTTTCTGGATGTTACAGTTTAAATCTAAAATGCCCTCCCTAAATCTGATGTGTTCAGAAGTGGGGCTTTTGGTGTGGACTCATTCATTGATGAGTTCATAACTGAATGTGCTCTTCGGAGGTGGGTCACAGGGGTGTGACCTAGCAGGGGGTATTCTGGTTCCCAGCACCTCCCTTTTTTCTCTCTCTGCTTCCTGGCTGCCTTGGATTGAGTAGCTTCCCTCCATTTCCATCTTGTAGCCAATCAACCATAGACTGAATCATTTAAAACTGTGAGAAAAGTATCTCCTCCTTTAAGTTTCCAGTGTCAAGTATTTTGTCCCAGTGACAGGAAAGTTATTAATGCACTAGATATCTTTCTAAAATAAATTTCTAATTTAATTCTACTGTGATAGAGAACAGACCTTGCATGACTTAGATCCTTTGAAATTGATTTAGACTTGTGGCCTAGAATGTGGTAAATCTTGGTGAATTCTCTATATACGCTTATAAAAAAGTATATTTAATTATTATTGAGTGGAATGTTGTATAAATATCAATAAGATCAAGTTGATTGATAGTGCTACTCAAATGTACTATATTCTTGATTTTCTATCTTTGTATTTTCATCATTTATTGAGAGTAGGATGCTGTAATCTCTGAATATAATGGTAGATTTCTCCTTACAGCTTTATCAGCTTCTACTTTTTGTGGTTTTTTTTTTTTTTTTTTGCAGCACCAGGGATCAAACTCACAACCTACCGCCTGCCAGACAGGCGCTTAAGCCACTGAGCCAAACTCCCAGCCCTGGATTTTTGAGGCAGGATCGCACTATGTAGCTCAGACCAGCCTTGCGCTTGCGTTGTAGCCCAAGCCGGCCTCGAACTCACAACGCTCCTCCTACCTCAGCCTCCCGAGTGCTGGGATTAAAGGCGGTACACCACCACGCCCAGCTTACTTTTTGTGTTTTGAAGAGGCATAAATGTTAAGAATTGTTATATACTGTTAATTGACTTCTTTATCATTATGAGATTGTCTTCTCTATCTTTGATTTTTTTTTTTTTGCTATAAAATGTGGGTCTGATATTAATGTAGGTATTCCAGTTTTCCCTTAATTAGTGTTAGGATGATTTTTTCCCATCCATTTACTTCTAACCTGTCTTTATGTTTGTATTTAAAATGAATTTCTTGTTGGCAGTATGTAGCTGATTCTTGCTTTCTTATCCAATTTTGTAATCACTACCTTTTAATCTGGATATTTAAACCTTTTACACTGAGTCTATCATGTTACTATCTCTTTTCCCTTGGTTTCATCTTTTCTATATTCATTTTTTGTTTTCCTCTTTCCTGCTTTCTCTGGATAAACTGAATATTTAAAAATCTCCTAATTGTTTATTAGCTATAACTCTCTCTTACTGGATTTCTTAGTGTTGCATTTGGGTTTATGGTATACCTCTTTAATTTATTACAGACTACCTTCAAGAGATAGTACACCATTTGATGTACAGTGCAAGAACTTTACAACAGCACACTTGTATTTCTCCCCTCCCAGCCTTTCTTCTACTTTACATATATTCTAAATAATAATTTTTTTTATTTAAGAGAAAAAAAAGACATATATAACAAAGACAAAAAGCAAAAGAGACAAACGACTAGAGTAAATACACAACAGTAACATTACAGGTTTACAAAACAGGATAGAAATTTGACAATGGTTGCAATATTGCATATCATTATCTTCAAAATGGTTGTTTACATTAATAGATATAGACATGTAAAATTGATCTAATCATATGAGTATTAATTATTCTTTATCAATAACGAATGCATTCAGTAATTAGGACCCTACCAACAAAGAAAAGCCCAGGCCCTGATGGATTCACTGCTGAATTCTACGAGAAATTTAGGGAAGACTTAATGCCAACACTCCTCAAACTCTTCAATGAAATCGAAAGGGAAGTAAGTCTCCCTAACTCATTCCTGGAAACAAGTATTACCCTAATACCAAAACCCAGAGAAAGACCCAACCAAAAAAGAAAATTACAGGCCAATCTCCCTAATGAACATAGATGCAAAAATCCTCAATAAAATACTGGCAAAGAGAATACAGCAAGTTATCAGAAAGATTACACACCATGATCGAGTGGGATTCATCCCAGGAATACAGGAATGGTTCAGCATACACAAATCAATAAATGTAATACACCATATCAACAGGGCCAAGGACAAGAACTACTTTACATATATTCTAGACCTCATAATACAGTGTAATTATTTTTGATTTAATGGGCCATTATCTTGCAAAAATACTTAGATAAATTTAAGAACTCATATATTTACAACATAGTTACTACTGGTTTGTGCATTCTTCATTCTTTTATGAAGATGCTGATTTCCCTCTAGTTTTATTTTCCTGCCTGAATAGTTTTCTTTTAACATTTCACGCAGTGTGATTCTGCCGGTAAAAATTCTCTAGCTTTTATGTTTCTGAAGACATCTTCATTCTACCTTACATTTTTCTTTCTTTTTATTTTTGTAGTAATAAGTTTTGAATGTAGACAAGTGTTCTATATTGAGCTAAATCCCTACCCCTTTTATTTTTTACTTTGAGGCTGTCTCGCTAAGTTACTCAGGCTGGACTTTAATTTGTGATTTTCCTGCCTCAGCTTCCAAAATGCTGTGATTACAGGCATGCACCATCATGCCCAGCTTTCTACCTTTGTTTTTAAAGAGAGACTTATACTAGGCATAGAATCCTAGACTGACTGTGTTTTGCTTTCAGTGGTTTAAAAGATGCTGTTCCAGTCAACTTGCTTGCATTATTTCTGATGAGAAATCTGCTGTCATTTTTATCTTAACACAATATTTTAATACTTAATATCTTAATACTTCTTCAGAATATAGAAAATCCAAACAGCATAGCACTGGCTCTGGCAAAGACCCTCTAACTGCATCAGCCCATGGCAAATGACGTCATGGTAGGATTTCATGTTTTGCCCTCCATCAGCTTATGTTGAAACACAGGTCTTACTCAAATAAAGTGTTACATTGGTGGTTTTGTACATCATGTTGTGTGTGAAGTTTTCCTCTTTTAAAAATTATTTCCCTATAGGAAATTTCTAAAACCTAAATATTGGGTCAGGGTTGAAGGTGTACTGAAAGTCTTCATAAGCTGAGATGGTACATCCCTGCAATTCCGACTAATTAGGAGGCTCAAACAAGAGGATTGCAAGTTTGAGGCCAGCATTGGCAATTTAGTGAGATGCTGTCTCATAATAAAATTAATAAAGGGGTGGAGATGTAGCTCAGTTGTGAAATACTTGCTAAACATGAGCAAGGCTCTGGGTTCAGTCCTCAGTATAGGAAAAAAAAAAAAAACTCAAGGGTTTTTGATGAAGACATGGGTTTTACTGCCTGTTCAGGCCCTCACTCTGTAGCTTATTTAGTGAATTTGAGCTTTGCTGCTTTACTTGGGACAGCCACCTGAGGGATGTGACCCTTTCTGTGGCCAACACCAAGAAAGGGCAATTGGTCTCAGTGGGTTACTGTCCAGCTCCTGATTGGATAACAGTTATCATCTAGGGAAACAAAGGAGACTCACATTCCTGGGAGCCACCCTGTTTCCTCATGTTTCTTCTGTCTCGTGGTACAGACTCATAGCTGCCTCCTCCAACAGAAGGAGAGCACTTTGTGGATGAGCAACACTTCTGATTCCACTTTGCACCCCAAAAGCTAGCATAGTCCTAGAACACATTGGTACCCAAAGCACAATTGTCATACAAATGAGTATCTACTATAGTCTACTTTTCAGGAGAAACCGCTCTAACTGTGTACACATCTATTATCTTATTTAATAACCAGAACAATGAAAAGCAGTGGCCTTCATTATCTCTATTTTCACAGATGAGTAAATTGAAATTCAAGGATGGAAGAAACTCACCTAAACACACGCAAAAACCAACACTGGACTAGAGACATAGTATTTCATTATCTTTGGAATACTCAATACCATACTGTCATGGGATTTGGAAATCACACCATTTTCAGAAAAGGTAACTGGTGCTGTCTGTTCCAGAGTTGAAAGCAAACAAAGAGTTTCAGAGGCAGAAACTGTGGGCCCCTGGGAGCTAAGACAGGGCTTCTCCCCCTTTCATGTGTGACTGCTATTGCGATCTCTATCTCAGCCTTCGTGTCTGTCAGTGCCAATCAGGGACACAGAGAATTACAGCCTCTACATTACAGCATTTCTCAAAGAGTAGGCTTGAGACCTACCTGCGTCGGGATCTCAGTAACATGTAAAAAATTGCCCATTTCTCATTATTTCTAGAGCTACTAATTAATATATTGTAAGGATTGAACCCAGAATCTGTATTTTAACAATTGCATTAAGAGAGACTTATAAATACATGTTCAAATCTAAAACCATTGTCTGAGAAAGAAGGTTCCATAGTCAGAGCTCCAGATCCAATAGAAGGGCTTGTAATCAGGCACAGGCATTTGATGCTCAAATTTTAGTCACCAAGAAGTCTTGGAACTGTCCAGTTAGAGGGCTGTGGGCCTATATGTGTCATGGTGCCACATCCTGGATACATAGAACTGCTCTGTGCTATGCTATGACCAAATCAACAGTCCCATCTCAACTGACATTTGTTAGAAGCAAGATGTCATATGCTAATCACCAACATGACCATAAACAACAGACCAGAGAGGTTTTCTGTGTTTCAAGTTCAAGTCTATTGGTTTGCTTGTTTTTGTTCATAGGAATGCTCTTTGATCCTCCTGGCTTCTGGATCAAATTCTGGGGTCAGAGATTTCCAGGGGAGAAAAGGGAGAGGAGGAGTAGAGGAGGGAGGTAGAGGCCCTTTATAACTTATCAAGAGAGGAAGTAGGTGGCCCCAGGTTTTATCGAGAAACCAGTGAAGAAAAATGTCAATTGTGGTTTTTGGGGGTGGAAAAGACTTAGGGGTTAATTGATAAATGTTTCCTCTGTTCTGTATTTTCAAATTTTCTTTATCAAACACAGTACTTTAATATTTGACATTTATTGTGCCAGGCATTACTAAATACTTTATCCAAAATATCATTTAATTTTCACAACCCCCTCTAATATAGACAATATTTTTATCTCTTTTTATAGATTAGTAAATTGAGGTACAAGTGTTATTTCCTCAGGCTACATGGCTAGCAGGCAGCAGGAGTAGGGTCCAACCCAAGCAATTTGATTTTAAGGCTGTGTGCTGTAGCATCTACAAATAATAAGGAAAATTCCTGCTTGATTTGTTTTGAGGAATAACTGTTTTAAAAATTAAGTCAGTTTCTCATACTTTTTTCTTGATTTAAATAATGTCTTCAGGATCTTACCATCTCAGAGAATTCACAAATCAAAGTTCAGGGTGTGGCGAGGTGAGTAACAGACCTCAGACTGAGGTTAAGTCATCAAGCTAATGTCATGCTGGCCTGCTAGCTACCTCCCCGACACCAACCTGCACATCAGGGCTTCTCAGCATCAGCACCCATGACATTTTGGTCTGGATAATTCTTTGTTGTGGGTGCTTGTCTCATGCACCTTGCAGTGTTTAGCAGCATTCTGACCTCTACTCACTGCAGCCCAGCAGTGTTCCCCGACAACATTTATGACAACCAAAAATATCTCTGGACACTGCCAAAGGTGTCCTTGTTGAGAACTGACAATTTACATAGGCAACTTTTCTTTCCTGTTTCAGCACAGTGCCAGCAAGCACTATGAGAATTTAAGGGAGTGAGAAACAACTTTTTCCCCTAGGGATATCTATCTGAGTGTTGGTGTGAGAGGGCAGGAGAAGCATCTGTTATAAAATCTGTCCCTGTATTTTATGTATAGAGTATGGTTCAGGCGACAAGGTTGGATTCAGACTTGAATTCAAATTCTTCTTCTCCCACTTATCAGTTACCTGATCTTCACTGAGTTATTTAAAGTCTCGTGGCCTCAGTTTACTCATCTGTGAATGGGAATAGTTGGTATCCAGGTGCAAAGATGAAATAAGATAGTGAAAGGCAAGTGCTCACTGCAGAAATCAGGCATGTTCTCTATTCCTTGAGTTCTGGGTAAGGTAAGTCTGATCCCTGCACCGCAAGAGTGGTGTGGTCTGAGCCCTATTCAAGAGGAATTTCCAGGGAGACACATGAGCTCGCTCTGCTTTTACATCTGAGTTTCTGTTTTCAAACATGTTTTCTGTTCTCCTGCATGAGTGTCAATTTCAGGTCTTTGTTTGATTTCTGCCCAAACCAAGACAGAAACCAAATTAAAAAGTAAAAACTCCCTTGCATAAAAATTCATGTGTAAAATTATGGTAGTTAGCTTTCCATTACTGTGACAAAAACACCTGAGAAAGTCAACTGAAAGGATAAAAGGTTTGTTTTGGTTCATAGTTTCAGTCTATGCTTGGTCAGCTCCATTGCTTTAGGTCTGTGGCAAGCTAGAAACACCATGACCAAAGGGCATGACAGAGGAAAGCTGCTCACCTCCTGGCAGTCAGGGAGCAGGTAGCAGGAAGAGAGTTGGATATAGTCCAAGGACCAGATATAGTCCCTGAGGCCACACCCCCATCATCTACTTCCTTACATTAGGGCCCACCTTCTGTTTTCATTGCCTTCCATTAACATCATCAAATTACCATATCGTATACTCAGCTAGCTACCTCGTCTTTGACAAAGGGGCCAGACATGTATGTTGGAAGAAAGATGGCCTTTTTAATAAATGGTGCTGAATAAACTGGCTTTCCATATGCTGTAAGCTAAAACTAGACCCATGTCTATCACCCTGCACTAAAATAAAGTAAAAATGGATCAAAGATCTGAATATTAAAACAGAGACACTAAATTTGCTGGAAGACAAAGTAGGTAAAAATCTAGATGATATAGGAGTAGGCAGAGAGTTCATGGGACTGCATGGGAAACACTTCCCAGAATCAACAACTGGGATCTCATCTTACTAAAAAGTTTTTGCATGTCAAAGGAAATCTCCAACAGAGTGAAAAGAAAACCCACCAACTGGGAAAATATCTTAGCCAATTGTCCATCAGACAAAGGACTTCTATCTAAAACATATAAAGAATTTTAAAAAAATCAGGTCCCTAAGATTCAAGGACCCAATCCAAAAATGGGCATCTGTGATGAATACACACTTCTCAGAGGAAGAAATACAAATGGCAAATAAATATATGAAAAAATGTTCAACATCAATGGTCATTTGGGAAATGCAAATTAAAATAACACTGAGATTCCATCTCACTTCAGATAGAATGGCCAAGATAAAAAAAATTGACTAGTAACAAGTGCTGGAGGGGCTGTGGGGAAAAAGGAACTCTTCTCCACTGTTGGTGGGAGTGTAGACTGGGGCAAACACTGTAGAGATCAGTGTGGAGATTCCTCAAGAAACTAGGATTAGAGATCCCATTCAACCCAGCTATCCCGCTTCTGGGCATTTTCCCAGAAGAATTGAAAACATCATACCACAGTGATATTTGTGTACCCATGTTTATAGCAACCCAATTTATAATATCCAAATCTTGGAAACAACCCAAGTGCCCATCAATCAAGGAATGGATAAAAAAGATGTGATATTTTTATACAATGGAGTACTACTCAGCTATCAAGAAAGTTTGCACTGAGACTTTTATAAGTAATTGGACAGGACTTGAGACCATACTCATAAGTGAGATAAATCAAACTCACGTGTAAATACCGTATTGTCTCCCTAATGTAAGAAACTGAAACAGTATATATGATCCAAAATCTACAATAAATACTGTGTAAGGGTAAGAAACTGCTCAAAGAGCAAAAGTAGTTGGGAAAGGGAAAAGGAGGAAAGAAGGAAGGGAAAAGGAAAAAGACATAAATCTGTATATATGTGTATGTAAGATAGATAAAATGACTATACTGCTAAATGTGTTAGTTATTGAGCAAGAACAGTTAATACTCATAAGATTAAATCAATTTTACATGTCTATATCTGTTAATGTAAACAACAGTGTTGAAGGTAACAATATGCAATATTGCAACCATTATCAAGTTCCTATCATCTTGTTTTATAAACCTATAATGTCACTGTTTTGGATTTGCTGTTGTCATTTGTTTGTCTCTTTTGCTTTTTGTCTTTCTTTTCTGTGTGTTTTTTCTCTTAAATAAAAAAAATTACTATATCTTGGCAGTGAACAGGATGTCTAAACTCATCAATAGATTAAACCACTGATCAAGTTACAGCCCTCATGGTCCAATCATTTTCCCAAAGTCCATCGGCTCTGAACACATGAGGCCTTTGGGAGGATGCTAGATTTAAATCACAACGATGATCAATTCACAGAAAATGAAGGCTTCAGAAGAGAAGCCACACTGTGCCTCTCACTGAACACATAATTGGATGTGCACAGTGACATTGCTGTCTTTAAAGTCTTGTTAGTCACCTTGCTGTGGGAATCTCTTGTTGATGCTTCTTCCCAAAGGTGAAGGGCCATTTCTCTGTCCCATTGTCTCGCTCTTTCCTCCTCCACTCTTATTCTTTACCTCCCTCTGAATCCTTTTCACCATTCAGGTGCTGGCTCACTTCATCTTCCTAGATCCTACAACTCATGTTTTAGAGGTGTCTCCCTCCTTTCCTTACCCACTTTTCAGCTACTCCCTATCACTTTGTTTTCTTGTCTTTACAAAATGTGCTACTATGGAAACCATTCATTGATTGACTTGTCCAGTTGTCTCTTGCCCACCTCCCTCCCCCAGAATGTAAGCTCTTTAGAGCAGGACTCTTGTCCACCTGCACACCTCAGCATTTTGCACCCTCACCTGACATGGGCTGCCTATGAGCCTGTCTTCTCTGTAAGTTTAGGTCTGAAAATGGCACTATGTTCACCTAAGTGCCTCCATATCTTGGCAGTGAACAGGATGTCTAATACTCAGCTTTAAGTTACTCATCATAGTGAAGATCCCCCTTGTCACCACTCCTTACTAATTCCAGACCTATAATAAGTGGTGGTAGTCGGCATTTGGGGGAATGAGGCTACTGGAACATGGTCCTGTGCAGTACATGGTATAGAAAAGGAATGGATAGGATGCACATCTCCAGGTAACACTAGGAAACATGTCCCCCCCTCCAGAGTCTTCAGAGACTTGGAGAGTGACCCTGGCTCCCCACATACTGGGGAAGCATGGGACAAGCTCAGTTGGATACCTGAGGGACAGACACTCAAGAAGCTGACATGTGAATGACATTTTTTCTCAAGAAAATGCTCAGGATTAAGGCAACACATTGGAAATATTTTTATTGGGGACGGGGACTTAGAAGAGGGTGGTTCCACTGTACTGGGAAGCTGAGACCTTGGGGTTACAGCTTCCATAGTTCCCAGCATGGAGGAATCTGAGGTGGGCTAAGGTGGAAGGGGTGAGCATGAGAGCCTGTCCTAGGGCTGTCACCAGGTGGTGCCCTAAGCCAAGGCCTGGAAGGTTTGGTGCCCATAAAAGGAGCTTGTTAACAAGCCACTTCCCAGGAAGTGACTCAGCGGGGATGACTGCTTCAGTTGAGTGTTCCTTAGACTCAGTGGCGTAAGACCTAGGAGCACTGCATCACCTCATTATAGCTGCAGTGCTCCCAGGGAGATAGGTGCAGCTGGGGGTGGTCTTCATGACTCATTCATTTAGTCATTCACTAGACATTCATCAACATTCTGAGGAGCAAGGCCCTATACAGAGGCACATTGTAAGCATTTCCTAGAAGAGACTTCTGTGTTATTCCCTCTTGAGTTTGAGCAATGTAGTGGGAAGATAAAAGGGCATAAAAAATAGCAGGTAAGGAGGACACAGAGGAGAGCACCCCAACCCAGCCCAGCTCAGACCACTCTTCCGTCTCATTCTCTCCCAACTCTAGAATTGCTGCATTTATTAGCTGTACTATCTCTGGCATTTATTACAAACTGCACACTAGTCTGATAAGGTTTTCCTAAGCACATATCTTATCTCTCCACTGCTAAATGGTGACACATGCTTGTCATATCTTGTTCATCACTATTACCTCATCAACTTCCCACCCCAGCTCCTGCTTCCCCAGCATTCAGCGCAGAACTTTGAACACACACATGTTCAATAGTGATCTGAGGATGTGATAAATCTGTGGGCCATCTGCAATGCGGATGTGGGCCCTGCCTGGCAGGCCCTGAAAGTCACAGATATCAATAACTATGTCAAAGGTTCCTGAAGCAGGGAGATACATTGACTGGACATGAGCTTAATCAGCAGCACTACTTCCGGACCATGTGTCAGGCAGCAGGTAGCCTCACAGCATTCTTGGGCTTCTATACTTCAGAAGATTACAGATTACTTTATCCTAACAGTGTTGTCCCCAGTAGACAGGGGCTTAACACTCAATTTCTATTGGTTTGAAATCCTGTGTCATAAAGATACAAGGCAGTGTTATCCCCTGAGCACAAAAATAAGTAATTATATTCATTATTCATTCATTCATGCAAATATACATTGATTCATTTGTTGAGCATCTATTGTGTGCAACCTAGTAGTCTAGGCAATGAGATGCAATAATGAGCTGAAACAGATGCAGCTCCTGTCCTGGTTGAGTTTAAAATCTTGGCAACAGCAATCAAATTATCACACAAATACAAACTTATTGCTGTGATAGATGCTCCACAGGCGAGGTGCAAAGTGACATGAAAGCATGTCATAGGAAGATTTAGCCAGGAAAGAAGCCCTTCCTTCAGCCCATAGAGGCAGGAGAACAGTATGGCAATAGATGGTCCTAGCAAAAGCAGATGTGGTCTCTCCTGAGATCACTTGCTTCCCCACTGATATATGTCCCCTGAAAGGTGGATTGACTCTCTACTTTGTATTTGAAATTTGGGGATATCATACCCATATCAGCCAGACAAAAGAGCTTTACCACATTATGGGTTTGATCAAATAGTAACATATTTGTCCAGGACTCTCTGATTATCTGTTCTATCATTTTAAATGGAAAGAGCCCCTGAAAACAGGACATGAGAGTTTTATTCAGGATGAGCAATAAGTCCCCCTTTCTCCTGGACTTTCCCAGTTTTAGCACTGAAAGTCCCAATTTCTGGGTTTGTCCTGGTATTGAAACTGAAAGTGCCACTTCCTGGGAACCCCCTCAGTCCTGGGCAACCCCAGGCAATCCGTCATCAGTTCTAGTCTCTGCCTAATATTGCTTCTCAGCTTCCTCCTCTGCATGATGAAATTAAATTAGAACACGGGTTCTCTAATTTTGGCTGTTAATTAGAACTACAGAGGAGGCTCTTAAAAATTAATAATGCACAGGCTTTCCCTGAAACAATTTCACTGGGGTGAAGTTTGGGTATCTAAGAGTGTTTAAAACTTCCCAGGTGATGCTACATTGGGCCAGGACTGAGAAGCATTGTGTCCCTTTTGATAACTCTGATTCTCATCTAGAGTTTGTTATTTATAGACTTGCTAGTTCATTTACTCCCAAGCTCCCACAGCCTTGTTATCCATTGTGTTCCAGTGGGTAATAGTGACACAGTGTAGATTTCTCTTCTCTCCCATTATCTTTCTTGCTGTTTTATTCTTTCTACCTTTGACTGCCTGAGAGCCTAGCGTTTATTACATTCAGCCATGCTCACTAAGCCTGGATCAATCAATGATATTCCCTTTTTCCCACCTCTGACCTGGACTTCTCCTTCACCAGCCTCTCTGACCCCTCACTAAAGACACTGAAAGAGATCTCTGGCAAGAGTTGGGTGCTGTGTCAAGGAGTCTCTCTCTTCCTGTGTATGCTCCTTCCACGTAGGTTCTGTGTTTAACTTCCGGGGGCCACTTCCATGCCTACATTGGAGTCAGATGCTGGTATATATCTCCTTGCTCCACACACTGACATTGGGTGCTGGCACAGCCCATGTCAGGCTCCCACTCTACCTGATATTCTGGGTCATCATCTCAGTGCTCAGTGCTCAGTGTGTGGAAGACTATTTCAAGTGCTTCACTGATTCCTGCCACTAAAGCCTCTAGCCCCGACTGGCAGCCTCCTTTACTTGTGACACTTTCATCCACTCAATCTGCCAAGTAAATTCTTTGGAGTGATCATCATTCCTCACATGGAAGCTTTCAGCAACATATCCACTTCTTCCAGCCACTTTGTTCCTAACCTAGATAATGATAGAAGCCTCCAAATCAGTCTTTTGCTCCTCTTTGATTGAAAAGTCACTGAGTGGCATTAAAAATAAATAAATTAGATTATGCCATCAAACTAACTCATCATGTCATCATATTAAAAAAGAAAAAATAATCATTTTGGTGCGTGCAGAAAAAAATTAGCACATTTTAAACTTCAATTTATGATTAAGAACTCTTGGAAAACTAAAATATTCACAACTTGATAAGGGGCTTCTATGAAAAATATATAGCTAAAATATTGATAATAGTTTGCTTCTTTCTCCTAAAGATCAGTGGCAAGGCAAAAGTGTCTAATTGCATTGTTTTTATTCAACATGGTACTGGAACAACAAAGTAAGGTGAAACAACATATTAGGACACACAAAACTTTTTATTAACAAGCACTGAGACAATCTACATTAAAAAATCAACAGGAAATCTAATATGTGTTTTAACAAGGCCATGGTATCTAAAATCAATATGCAATGCCCAATTGTATTTCTAAGAAATTAGCAATTTAAAATAGAGATAAAAAATACCATTCACAATAACCAACAAAGATAAACTTCCTGAAGATAAATTTAACAAAATATATGGGAGACCCGTACACTAGAAACTAGAAAACATTGTAGACAGAAATTAAAGAAAGACCTAAACAAATGGAGAGATATACTATGTCTATGGATCAAAAGACTCAATATTGTTAAGATGTCATCTCTACCCAAATCTATGTACAATTTTAATGCAGTCCTAAATTTCCAGCAAATTTCATTTTGCAAACACTGAAAAGCCGATTTTATAATTTATATGAAAACACAAAGGCCTTAGCATAGTAAAATGATTTTTTAAGAATCTGAGGGCTTATACGCTAACCTATTTCAAGCTTACAATAAAACTGTCAGCCAACTGAGTAGTGTTAGCATATAGACAGATGTATAGAACAATGGAACGAAATAGACCTACATTTAAATTTTTTTTTATTTAAGAGAAAAAAGACACAGAAAAGAAAAACAAAAAGCAAAAGAAACAACAAAAAAAATCCAATATAATAAAATTATAGGTTTACAAAGGAGATGATAAGAATTTGACAATGGTTGTAATACTGCATATTGTTACCTTCAGAAGGGTTGTTTAGATAAACAGATATAGACATGTAAAGTTGATCTAACCATATGAGTGTTAACTGTTCTTTTTCATTAACTAATGCATTTAGTAGTATAGTCATTTTAACTATCTTATGTATACATATATACAAATATATGTCTTTTTCCTTTTCCTTTCCTTCTTTCCTCCTTTCCCCTTGTTATCTTCAAAATGACTGCCCATACCATCAGGCATAATATAATCAAACAAAATAGTACAGAATAAAACCAATAAAAACAAAACAATGGAAGAAATACAGGACTTCAAAACAATAGTAAAACAACACTGGTTACTATAATGCCTCTTGTTATCTTCTAAGCAGTTACCTATATCATCAGTCATAATACAATGAAACAAATCAAAATAGAATAAAATCACTCAAAACAAAATAATGAAGGCAATACAGGGCTTCAAAACAAGGTGATTGGATATGAATAATGGCTACCATAATGTATTTTGTTATCTTTGAAATAGCTGTTCATGCCATCAAATATAATAAAATTAGACATA